>CANYCX013280001.1:0-18366 GCA_948193385.1 Breynia disticha f. nivosa | reverse complement strand
AATATAAACCACTTCATGACACATAAAACTCACTTTTTAATAAGATGTGTATAATGTGTAAAATAGAATAATACATTAAAAGCTTAATTTTTTAGTAGAATAAAAAAAATTACAATACAACAAACAAAAATAAACTTAATAACCTGGAAGATCCACTCAATCTCCACCGAAATCGTTAAAGCAAATTTTGAAATGTGTTTGAAGCAGAAGATGGTGGTGGTTGTAATCCTTTTTTCTGCAAGATTTCAGTTTTTTTGCTTGAATAAAAGCCCGTACACTTGGATCGTCAATTGTTGTCAAATGTTACATAAAAATCCTATCTTCTTCTCTTTGCTCTTTCTTAGTCATGGTTTGCTTTCTAAGTTCTATGGCTGTAGACATCATTTCAACAATTTTTTTTTAATTTTCTTTCAATAGCTTATCAATAGCAGCTAAAACTGAAGTATCCATCTTTTTTTTGTAGTTTTACTTTTTTCACTCCAGTAAGACGATCAGGAGAAAGGTCTTCAACATTGTCACTTAAATTGATTGCAAAAGAAGACATTCCAATAGATCCTGTGGCAGGAGAATCCGGAGTTGAATTTTTTGACTTTGAAGACAATTAATTGACATCATGCTTTCGAGATACTTTTGTTGGGTTGGGCGCATCGTTTCTGAACTTTTCAAAATGCAAACGTTCGATCTCAAGAGTTCACATCTCGACATAGAAAAATCAGAGATAGAGAAGCTCATTATGCTTTACGAAATGCATTAATTGAACATTTGTGGGAGCATCACAAAAATGTTGAGGACTAAGAGACAAAGAAGTAAGATGTTTGTTTTTAATTAATATTTGTATTCGTCCTTAATTATCGTAATGTTTGTTTACGTAATGTTTGTATTTGTGTTAATGTTTGTCTTTGTTTTTTAATTACTGCAATGTATCTTTAAATTTTAATTTTAATGTAATGTTTTATTTTTTAATATATATTTTTTTAAAAATAATATTTTTATGTATTAATGTTTTATTTATATTTAAATTGTAATGTATGCGTAAAATAATTATATTGATTACTTAATTGTTAAATTCAATTAAAAAATAAATTATATATGAATATGCATGAAATATTCTTTTTAGTGATAGAATTAGAGTAAAGTCGGTTGGAGTGAAATAAAGTAAATGTTGTAGCTGCTGTATTTTTTAGTAAAAATACTTTATTTTTAAGTATGTAGTTGGAGATGCCTTAGTAGATTTGGAGATTAAGGGACGATAATCTCTGAGTATCTTTTTTCCGTTCTACTATTCGATTAAACTAGAAATTTTTCGATCAAAACGGTGATGGAGAATATTAGCACGGATTTTAGGTTCAATTGTCTTTTATAAGTAAAGTATTAATTTTATGGAAAAAAAGTGACAGTTTATCATTCAAATTCAAGATTTTTTTTATAACAAGAATATCATGTGACAATAATTTTATTTTTATATAACATAAAATTTTATGCAACAAAAAAAAAAGTTTTAAAAAAATGTTCTTTACCCAAAAAAAATTAAAGACCACAACAGTAATTTTTTTAAAACGGAAGTTATTGTTATAATGGTTTCTAAAATAAATTAAAAATTTCAATAAATTAAAATTATTAATAATATAGTCAACGTTTCTGCAAGAAAGTTCCACGAAAGTCCGAGATGTAAAAATACAATAACACCCATGCTTCAAAACCGAAACTGTACAGAAAATTAAACCCAATCTAGTAACTTCCCATCTCTGCCTTCTCTATCTTGTTTCTCAGCCTGAATAGTTGTCCTTCGCATAGATTTTCTTATCTTTTCCTTCAATCTCCATAGACCAGAAAAGAGACCCAAAAAATCAGACTCAAGTGAAACACAGACAGATTTATGGATATTCGATGCAAAACCACTTCAACATCATCGTATTTGTGGAATTGTTTATTTGGAGCCGTAAATTCTCGTTTCTTTTTAGTTCCTTTCCTGTTGGAGATTTATGATCGATTAACTCCTTGGACTCCCTGTGTAGAATAGCCAAATACGACACCGTATCGTTGGAACAAAACAAAGGTAACTTTGTCTTTTCTCAATTACTTTTAAATTAAAAGTTTGTAATTTTCTACTGTAATTTGTTTATTTATTTATTTTTAATTGAGCCTTTATTGTTAATCAAGTTCTTTGCTTTATACTATCAAAAAAGTTCTTTGCTTTATTGTACGGATTGGTTGAAATGAAGAGTTATAGGATACAGTAAAATTGAAACTGCAAGAAGTTAACTTTGTGTTTACTGCGAAGCTGTTAAATTTAAGTTATTTGAAAAAAGCGCTCTTTTGATAACAATCGTGTTGTTTGTATTGTATTTTTGTAGGTAATAGTAATCAAGTTGTAAGCTTTGTGGGATTGATTGAAATGAGTACTTATACGACACCGTTGTGTGTCAAAACGACGCGTACGAGACCTAAGTCTTCGGGTTGGGCTGCATTTGATTTACAGCAGCGCGGGTTTGTGGTGGAGGATAAGAATGATTCTTTCCCACCAATGGCGAATTCGAAACCCTCTGTTAATCAGTTTAGTAAGTCGTTTTCCTCAGTTGTAGAGAACGGTAAACTGAATCCGCGAGTTAACCATACTGTGAGTGGTAATAAGTTCACTGAGGAAAATGACCCCTTTTTTGGGCATAAAAAGCTTAAGGAGGTTTATAGATGGGCTGATGATGGTTTGATCGAAGATGTTATGGCTACTGTTGGTAATGATGTTGATAAGGCTGCTAAGTTATTGAAAGAAATGAATTTTGATTCTGGAGTTCAAGAGGTTATAGGGATGAAGGAGCATAGCTTTGCTAGTGGTGATTCTTCTCGGTGCAGTGGGAAGATTAGTAGAGACTGTTTGTCCGAAGAAGATGTTACTGAGCTTGCTGCTGATATTGCTGATCTTAGCTCTACTCTTGCGGATGCTCTTAAGGATGAGCATATTAAAACAATTGATGTGAATGGTTCTGTCGCGGAAAGGCTTTCTGGCGATGCTGCTGATAATATGAAAATGATTCTAGGGCACTTGAGATCTGTACCTGTTGAGCCCGAGTGGGAAGAGGATGATGTTTACTTGAGTCACCGAAAAGATGCTCTTAGGATGATGAGGTGAGGATGGAAATTACTTCTGTAATTGATGCAGCAGCTAGCATTTCTAGGCATAAATCTGTGTGATTTCTAAAATGTTCATTACTAGATGTTTGAGAAGAGTGTGACTATGTGAGGCTTTTTTATTGCATTCAATTCACTTTTGTAACTTATGCATTGCGGTATAGTCTCATTGATTAAGATTATTGAACTTACTTGTTGGTTGGTCCTTTTGACAATACTTGTGAATTATATGTAACTTGAGTCATATTCCTAAGGTAAGTGCAATGGTAGCTTTCCTCTACTGGATAATGCATTCTCTGTTGGAAAAGAAGAGAATTATTGCTGTGTAATCAATTCTTTGCTTATAGCCTTTATAATGAATTGGTTTTGTCTTTAGCATTATAAAATATTGATAGATTGCAACGCTTGAAATCACGAGTACTATGCTGTTTCTGGGTAGCTAACATTTTCTTTTTGTTTGAACAGGCTAGCATCTCAACATTCACGTGCAGCTACAAACGCCTTTCTGATAGGGGATCATTTTTGTGCAAAACAGCACTCATTAAAGGCTCAAGAGGAATGGTTAGCTGCTGAAAGACTGAACAGTAAGGCAGCAAAGGAAATTTTAAGAGTGAGAAATCACAATAATGATCCATGGAAATTGGACTTGCATGGCCTCCATGCTTCAGAGGCTGTTCAAGCATTGCAAGAACATCTTCGAAATATTGAAACCGAGGTTCAAATATATCAGCCTGTATCTGTAAATAGAAACAGCACAAAGAATGGAACTTTAAAGTCTCCATCAGTTCAGTCCTCCAGCTGCATATTTACAGAGAATTCAAATAAGCAACATGCTACATTTAGGCAGAGACCACTATCATTACAAGTCATAACAGGTACTTACCTTTATCTCTGAGGTTTGTATGTAAATTATTCTCACTACAATGTTTCCTTCTGCTGAGATTCTATATAGCTTTGGCTGTTAATACTCGTGTTTTTCTCGAATTTTTGGCAACAGGTGTAGGCAATCACAGCAGAGGACAAGCTGCTCTTCCATCAGCAGTGAGAAATTTCCTCAACGAAAATGGGTTAGAACATTCTCGACCATTTCCTTGTTTACTAGCTAGCTGAAATGTACAATTTTTATATATAAAGAATATCATCCCGTTTTACAGATACCGTTTCGATGAGCCAAGGCCAGGCGTAGTGACTGTTAAGCCGAAATTCCGGCACTGTTGAATGGCCAAGTAGCATGTGCAGAAGAAGAATCGTGTCTTCCTGATTTCTGATACATGTAGTCGCGTTAATTTATGGTTCGAGCTTATATATAGTTCTTCCTCTGCATTTTAGCAACTACCATTCGAACGATCATTTAATCTCAGTCTGTTCATTATGTGTTCTTAAGGTAACTTAGGATGCAAATCATTCTTGGAATTGTACAATTCCACGTTGAACTCCATTGTAGCATTCTGTTCTACAATTGTTAATAAAACTCATCATTTTTATGAGAATTTTTTATGTTGCTTAGTCATTTTGCTTCTGTAAAGATTGCCATATTGGTCGTGTTGATTCTCTGTGGAACAAAACTACGCGATATTTGACCAATTCCAACTTCCAATGTATGAAATCTGCCTTGATATTTTCAACCATCCGATAAAACACTCGTCGTTTACAATTCTGACAGAAGATTCCACCATTTTAATTTTGCAGCTTGCGTTTGAAGTTTCAAAATGTTAAAGCTATTGTATTTTGGTCTTAAACGAAAATGCAGAAAACTACCAACTGCTAAGCTAAATACAGCCTCAGACGCGTATGATACTTTTGGAAGCATCTCATCTCCAAACTCGAGTTACAAAAAAATACCAAAAACAAAATTTAAAAAGAAAGAGAAATTTTCAAACAGGCAAGAAGTCAAGAACCCAAATCAGCAGCATTTCTACCTCCTTTCTGTTCAGGATTTTAGGGTTTAAATTTCTATGTATGGGAACATTTTCAAAGGCGTCGAGAAAGAAATTGCAGAGAAGCATATGCTATCAGAGAAGATCAGAACAAGTGTGCTAAACCTTGTCAAAAAGAAGGAGGCCATAGTAAGTCGCTATGAATTTTGCTTTGTAGTATCTGTTTGCTGACATCATTGTTTGATTTGGTTATTGCAGGTCAAAGATGTGTCAAATATTGTATCTCTTGTCAATGTTCAAGTTGTTTTCATATAGCGAACTGCGAATTCGATGGTTCATTCTCTTGTAAGGGCCTCAAACTCTTTTTCAGATCACTTTTCTTGGTTATATTCTGGCGGCCGATCTTAATTAATGAGAATCAATGATCTTTGTCGAAAAAAAAATTGCAGAAAGAGAATGCCTTAACTCGGGTTAAAGGCAAGTATTCTCTATGTAAAGCTTGGTCCGAGTGTTTTCTGTTATTCTTTATGTAAAGCTTGGGGCAGAGTAGAAATCTCGGACTGTGATTGTTCTCATCTTAATCTGAAACTGCAGACCAGAGGTTGTGAAGGTTTTGCAGAATCAAGAGCATATATGGATAATAGGTGCATCGTCTTATTTCTTATTATCTCAATTTGCAGTTGGCTGCAACCAACCATCAAGCTATTACTAGAAATGGCAGTGAGTGTGTCTAGAAGAGAAGAAGATTTCAGGAGTTTTTGCAGGCCCAATTTTTCCTGGATAGTTTTTCTATTCAGTTGTACTGCGATTGCAACCATGGGCGGAATTAAGAGGAGACTACAGAGTCGGTCGTCCCTTGTCTTGTTTATTCTTTGTCATTTTTTTTGCTTCTTTATCGTATTTTTTCATGTACTGTTTTTAATTCGTATATTATGACAATCATTAAAAATATTTCTAATTCATGTACTGGTCGGACTGGTGAACTAGTCACTGGTCACTGGTCCGGTCCCGGTTTACAATTCAGATCGGTCTGCAAGCGAACCGGTATTAAACCGGTGAAAACTGATGAACCGGCCGGTTCAACCGGTGAACCGATGAACAGGACTGGTTTTAAATATTAAAAAATTATTAAATAATTTAAAAATTAAATAATTTTGTATATTTATATATACTTATTTATTTATTTATATTATTTTTAAATTACCGGTTCGACCAGTAAACCACCGGTTCGACCGATGAACCAACCACCCAGTCTCTTTTTCAGTTCGATTAGCGGTCCGGTTCTAATTACACTGGATGAATGGTTCCAATTACAGGGAAAAAAAGAAATTGTATACGGAAGTCTCTCTGAATATGTGCAACATTTAAGCTTGTATGACTGTAGATCAGAATGGAACATTCCTTCTCAGGGCCATGGTTCTGAAAATGCAGTAAGTTGATGTTTCCAGTTCTGAAGAACTACTGCAATTATATCTCAGCGACCAAAATGAAAATTGTTTGTCGTTGAACATTCTTTTCTGATGAAGATTTAACAAGAGATCCCACTTTGAGCAGACTGGACGACGTCACAATCTTCCACGAAGTAGAAACTATACAATATTGCTTTACTTGTGAGGTTTAAGATGAGGATAGAGTCCCAAAACATGTTCAGGCATGAAGTCGTGCCGAGTCAGAATGCCGACAATCGGAGGCCTCTGCAAATTATAAATGCATTGACGACATTTTGTGAAAATAAAGCATTCTGAAACAGAAAAAAAGTTGCAGAAACTTACCCCTTGGCTCTTTGGGACAACACAGAGATGCCTAAGACCGAGTTGCCGGAAGAGAATTGCAGCTTTTGCAAGGGACATAGACTCGACCACCGTGTATGGTGATGCGTTAGTGATGGGATGAAGATCTACATACATTTCCATCTCTTCATTGTCGATATTGATATCCTCGAGCTTGATGCCCTTTCCTGATCCTGGCTTGGCAAAATCAAACGCAGCAAACCTGCGCAAGATCTCGTCGCCAGCAAGCACTCTTTCCCGCAAAAATATCTTACCCTTTAACAGAACGAGTAAATGAGACCTCAAAACAAGTCCGCAAAGTTCTGGTGAGTCTGAGAATGGTGGCTCATCAATCACAGGAAATGCATTATGTTTTGTAGTTCTCAAAGTATGCACTATGTTCTCCACTTTTTCGACGCCAAAGAACGAGATCAACGGACCAGAAACAACGTCGCGTGCGACTAGTTGTCTCATATAAGGTTCTGCATGAGCTTCCATGTATGGTAAACCTTTCAACATCACAATTTGGTCATAGACACCCTTGTTGAAGTTATCAGCCACAGTTTTTGAGATAAGGAGAACAATCATCATAAGAGGAAGCAACAATAGATCATTTGTGAGTTCAAGCAGTATGACACACAAAGAAACTGTCATTCTCATTGTGCCTCCTAGGAAGGATGCTGCTCCGAGGAGAGCAAAAAGCCCTGTATCAAGTACCAACATAGGCTTGAATAGTCTACCAACAATACGGCCATAACAAGATCCGGCAAGTATAACGGGGATGAAGAGTCCAGAAGGGATGGCAATCCCATAAGTGACTATACCAAGAAAATAGATGGCTACAAAAAATACTAAGAGAGTGGAAATATGAAACTGTTTCTCATTGCTGGAAGCAAATAGGTTGCGAATAGCATCATCACTCGTTGTCAGAAACAGGGAGGCAAGGTCGTTGTAGTAACCTGATGGGCACTGGAAGCGTCTATAGCTTCCAGATACTCCGGTAGAGGGACAAGTAACCGTTATATCAGTGGGACAAGCAGTGCACTTTGCAATCCACGGTATGCCAAAAGCACAACACGTCGTTAGCGAAACTATGGAAACAACAAGCAAGAGTTTGAATACAGCACCTTTCCTGTACCAGCAGGAAGCGTAGTTAGACATCAGAGTCCAGAAAGGGTAGAATTCAGAAGTGCTAAGGGGAAAGAAAAGAAGAAAAACTTACTCATTGATAATGCTGTAAGTTCGGAGGACCTTGTCGATGAAATAATTGTAGAGGCTACCTAAAAGTCCTCCAATGACTCCAAGGATTATAACTGCTAATACATCTCCACCACCGTATGTAGTTACAGATTGACTAACATCATACATTATCAGACCTCCTAGCCCAAATAGCCCACACTTTCCAGAAGAGCAAAATTGTATAAATGCTCTCAAAACTACGGCAACAATGGCTGTTGTGAAAAATGTCCTCCAAAGAAGAGAACTTCGCCACCTGAATCATGCCAGAAGAAAAATCTTACCAGTTTGTAAGAAAAAGGGTTTGTTAAGGAACATTTCATGTCATAGTAGATATAGAGTTACCATGAAGCAGCTTCTTCAAGAGCAAAGAGAACGCCACCAACTGGTGCGCGAAAAGCTGCGGCGACACCTGCAGCAGCTCCGCAAGTTATCAAGTCTCGTCTATCACGATCATTCTTGAAGTATCTGAATCCTTTCCAAGTTAAATGGTACTTGCGTGAACCTCCCTGTCCAAGAAGATTGGCTATACATGCGCCTGTATGAACCATAGGGCCTTCTTTACCAATAACAAGTCCAGCAGAAACACCAAGAACAGAACCAAAGATCTGTAGTATGCCATTTCAAAGCATCAGAAGTTGTTTACAAGTTCACACAAACATAGAAATAACTATGAAGAAAGTGATTACCTTTACGAACAGGGTACTTGGAGCCAATATTGAATGAGCATCAACGCCATTAAGGTAAGCTTTCACTTCAGGAATACCAGAACCTGCAGCTGCAGGGGCGATGAAGGCGCACAAAGAAGCTGCAGCTGCAGCCAAGACTATGTTACAGCCAGCCAATGTCGCAAAAGCGCTGAAATATCTGCACTGGATCCATGGTCATGTCACAATTATCTCATACAACTCAAAAACTTAGATTAGTTTTCAAACAATTAAACTAAACTTCATTAACATAAAATTTTGCAAACTAAACGATGCTTTTACTACGAAGCATTTCGCCATTTGTTATTGAATGTAACGATGAATGTAACAAATCCTAGTTGCAGATGAGTACACTTACTGCTGCTTTTTCATTAGATAATTAACCATCAGTAACTTGTAACCAGAAATGTTTTCAACTGCAATATTATTGAAGAAGCCAACTAATCCAGTAAATGTGCCAACAAAAAGTGCAAATCCCCACTTCAGTATAACATACTGAAATATTTGCACTTTCTTCCTTGATCTCCAGTCCTGTTTAAACAAATCATTTTCGACAATCCTGCAATTTATCAGACAAGTTAGCTAAAATTCAACTGATATCCAATCGTTATCATTAACAAACTTGAAGTATTTTGTATTAGGAGATTGACAAACACACACAAAATGTTAATAAGCTAGCAAATAAATCAACAAATATCAAGTAAATAAATCGAAATGAGCTTGACAGAATTCAAATGGTTAGCAGAGAACATGATTCATTCCACATTGAAAATTGAAAATAATGATTTGAAAGGTTCTAATAATCTGGATTCTGAGTTTCTCAACGATATCTTCCCATCAGGGCATTTGAAATCAATTAAAAACTTCTGAACAAATATGTGAAAAGTTGGCTTTTTTCAAAATACACCAAATGCATGTTTTTAATTCCAACGAAACTAACTTTGAATTGAATTTCCATCCACATCACATGGCAGTCAACAAAATGAGTAAGCATGAGGAGATTCACAAATACAAGGATTTACAGTCCAAATACAAAACAGAATCACAATGTTAAACTCCATTAAAATGAAGAAAAGTAAGCATATTTACACAAACATTAATATCTGACAGTCTGAAATAAAAAAAAAAAGGTTTATAAAACAAGAATCTTTTTATCAAGTTTGAAGCATTAATTGTGAAAAGAAGACTGTAACATACTCATAATCAAGGCTTTCAATGGGAGAAACATTGGCACCAACAATGGCAATTTGAGAAGTAGTGTTAACTCTCTTGGCCAAAAGTGGCTGACTATAATCACGATCATAAGCTTCAATTTCCTTGCCATCTAAAACCAACCCATCATTTTCAACGTCGCGTTCATACTCATCGTCTTCACTGTTCTCGTGGTTCCGACTCACATTGAAGTTCCTGTCTTCCTCACTTGCCATGTCGCCTGAATTTGGAGAACATGAAACTCTCATGAAGTGTTTTATACGAAACTTCTGTCAGTTTGACAGCTAAGGCTATGACTTTTCTCGCTGATGTCTTAGTGGTCGACTATGAATGAAGCCTTCCACTAATGCCACCTGTTTCTATACTATTACACAAATCTTATACTTTCCAACAGAAGTTCTGATTACAGATAGTTACTACCAATTTGATCCGTGCGATGCTACGGATTGTCGTATTTACAATTATATTAATTTTAACAATATAAATTATAATGTATTTTTGTTGTTAATTATTTTATGTAAATAATAATTTAATTATAAATTATACTTGTTTATTTATTTATTTGTTTTAAGAGAATTAATTATAAAATATTTAACTAATTAAATGTCTGCATTCATCTATGAGTATTATTAATAATATCTAATTAAGTATTATCTTTTTTTAAAAAATATATTATCATTTATAAAATAATAATTTTTATCTAATATTTTAAATATTATTAAAATTATTTTATATTCATTATCATCCATCTGAGTTGACCCAAGAATATTACGTTTATTAAATTTATTTCACCTTTTTTATTTTATTTTCTTTCAATATCATGTATTATTTGATAATTTTTTTTGGAAATTAACTAAGAACGCAAAAATAATAAAAATTCAAATAATAAACTATTGCCTCCCTTTCAATTAGAATTGAAGTTAATTTATCTCTTTGTTACGTCTTGGAAATGGATTCAAAGCACCTGTCGTCCAATAATTTAAGGTTTGTGTTAGTACTAAGTAGTAATAGGTCCGCCCATGACTAAACGAGTCAAGTAGAACTAACTGACAATATATTTATCAGTTAAGAGACTTATGAGATAATCTTGTAATATTATAAAAGGGTCAAATTAGGAAATCTTTCTCTGCACCTTCGTGTTCATCCGGTGGTCATTCGGTAGAAAGGGTTGTGAAAAAACACGTCTTTGATTCGGCAATTTGTCTGTATGAGAAGGAGACCATCACATAATCTTTCGAGGATCTCAACTCTTCTACTGCGATCATACATAAGTAATTCTGCATTAATTTACTGGTTTGTACTTTATTGTTGTTGAGTCGCTTCAGTTTGGATTATAATAAAATTAAAATCAATGAAAAAAAGGATTAATAATTTACAATAATTGAACTTAAGGTTTGGATTATAATAAAATTAAAATCTATAAAAAAAGGATTAATAATTAACAATAATTGAACTAACATGGTCTTTGTCTTTTCAAATACTTAAAGGGCATGCAAGTATTACGCGATTTGTGGATCGTCTCCACTTAAATCCTTTATTTATTACAAAAAAATTAATTAAGAGTGACGACAAGAATTTATATTAATATTTAAATAAGCCATGTGTATTAATCGAATTGACGACTCAATCTCTTGTAAGATTCGATTGGATATATTACGTATGTTTAAATTCTATTAGAGTTACATTCATGAGATGAAAGCTGTGTCTGTTGTTTCGAACTTGAATTGATCCTAAAAAAGGGAATATCAAGCGATTAAGACTGAAAAAATAATAATATTTAAATGAATAATTAGAGAAGATGTGGTGACTACTTCCGGAAGAATGAGGGAATGGGATGAAAATGAAAACGTGACAGCAACCTAATCACATTAACGATTTAAGGTTTTAAAATGTGGTGTTTTGACTCAAGAAACCGGTAGATGCCTGCACGTGTTCTCCCCATCCGCTTGGAATTCTTATCTTCTTATGTATCGCTCGATGGAATTAGTATGATTTCATAAATGATACCGAGCGTAATAATTGGAGCTGAATTTGGTACAGCGGGTTGCGGTTCAATCTTTATAATGTCATTTCAGAGGGAAATGAAACTTAATCACCCAGAACTCTTCCCCGAACTAGATTAGTCTCAGCCCAGTGAATCAGGAATATCGAAGCTCAGACAAAAAAAAAGTACGATTTCATAAATAATGTTTTCTGTTTTTAAATAAGTTTTTTATATATGAATTAATAATAAATTTTAAATTGATAATAATATTTTTATTTGAATATATTAAAAATTGTTAAATTAAATTTGTATTTTAAATAAAAAAATTAATGAGAGTAATATTAAAATAATTTAATAAATACTGTAATGATAATATCAAATGACATGTAATATAAAAAATAATTTTTTTTAAAACAATATTTATATTGAGACGGAAAAAATAAATTTTTAAAATCAAATTTTAATTCCAAATGAGCTAATGAAGGTGGCAACTTGCTAATGAAAATTGAAGATATAATTGACAGCTCCCTTAATTATCTAACCAAACAAACCCACTCTTAATCCATTTTTTAATCAAAATCAGTCAAATTAAGCTGATCTCATCTCTCCATAAACATTTTTAAAAATAAAAGTGGATTACAACTTATCAACTCTATATCCAAATCCTGTCTTCAATTAATCTTAGAATCAATTAAGCAGTTGACATCTAGCCTCTTACTAATAATAATTTTTTCCAGTCTTTGTTATATTTTATTCCATTTTTTACAAATTAATCGACAACATTTTTAAATTTATTATATAATTTAAAATATTTATACATATTATTTACTGATTAAAAATTATGTTATTTTTATCAAATTATGATTTTTTATTTCTTTTAATACTAAATTATTTATTTAAATATTAATTATAGAATAATATAGTAACTAACGCTTGCAACTAATTTATAATTAATTTAATCATTAGTTTTGTAAGTTGATGACATTGCTAGATAAGTCAATTTTTAATATAATAACACAATAAACATTTATGACATAACACGAATACAAATTTAAATTTGATGATATTTTTGCCACAAATAACATTTCATAAAAATAACCTAACACAAATTTACAGTTATATTTAACAATAATGGTCATATTTCCCGTAGAGATTATTAGTTAAAAAGTAGCATTTGAAAACCGACCTTGACATCAGTTAAGATACCCTATCTATCAAAACATTAAATATCATTGTCTAATTTCAGAGAAGATAATCTGAAAACCTTATCATGGCCTACCTACCATCTTTGTTAACACACAACAACAATACGTGTCCCCTTCAACTAAATAAATAGCCTTGAAAAAAAACTAGGCATCACTTGCCATTTCAAATACTAATGCTCTCATATTTCACAAAGAACGCTTTAACATGGTTTCTGAAAGTTTCACAGCAGTGCAGAGAGAACGGCCCAAAATTTTGAAAAATTCGCTCAGGTTTTTAATCTATACTAACCAACTGAACCGCAAGGTTAAAAAAGAAAGCCAAACTTCATGAACAACAGAACAATTAATCAGGGAGAATCTGCTCACCATCGGCATCTGCTTCTGTTTCAACCTTTGTCTTTGGAGCTTGACCTGCTCCAGGTGCTTGTTTCTTCTTGATTCCACTTACAATGTCGTCAATCCGGAGAAGCATGCATGCTGCTTCAATGGCAGTTTTGAAGGTTTGTGCCTTCACGTTGTAGGCATCCCATATCTGACAAGCGAATGGTTATAAACATTGTTTGTTTTTATTTTATAGTTGAATGACAAGGAAAAGAGACTAGTATGGTGATTTTTTCGTGCAATCTAAGAGAACTGACGTCACACCTAACAAATGCAAAGGGAACAGCTAAATCGAACGGGAATTCAGCTGCCACTGCGAGTATTGAAACAAGAAATAGCCTCCAAATTTAACTATAAGACCTGACTTCTAAGTTCAATACACTCCAAGCACACGGTGCAAAAAAGTTAAATTAATTAAAATACAACAGATAATTTTACAGACAATTATCTTACCTTCCTTTCTTTCATATCAGTGATTTCACCAGTGTTCCCATCAATGCCAATCCAAGCATTTTCACCATTCGCGTGCTGCAAGCATATCCAGTAAGTATAACCAGGGGACAAAAATTAATCAGAGAGATATTCGAAATTTGTGGCAAAAGGTCCATACTTTTCCCTGTAGGGCGGTCATAGTACGTATAACGTTAACACCACAATTCTGGGCCAAAGTTCGTGGTATAGCCTCAAAAGCTATTGCCGCAGCTTCATATGGCCACTGGTTTTACATAATGAAAGAACAACATAAGAATGATAAGTGGTGGTGGTTATAAACATTCCCTACTTTTTTAACAATTACATTGCGGATATTGAAGAGTTAACAGCCACATAATGGGATTATCAACGAGACAAAACAATAATTTATAAAATTCACCTTTTCTATACCCTCAACGGATGAACTCTTCTGCTTCAGAGCAGCAGATACAGTTAATTCTGTAGCACCACCCCCTGGAACAAGTTTTGGGTTTTTGAGTATGTTTCTTGCCACAGACATGGCATCCTGCAGTAACATAATGATTCAGAACAGAAAAAATTCAACTCCATAAAAATCATTGTGAAAACTAACTAACTAATTAATTACCTGCAAGTTTCTTTCCACTTCATTCAGGAGATCCTTGCTGGCACCTCTCAAGAGAACAGTACAAGCTTTTGGATCTTTGCAGTCAACAATAAAAGAAAAGAACTCATCACCTATTTTCTTAACCTCAAACAAGCCAGCTCCAGTACCAACATCAGACTCTTGCAACTCATCTGGTCTGTTTACAATAACAGCCCCACATGCTTTGGCAATTCGATTATTATCCGTCTTCCTCAGCCTCCTGATTGCAGTGACACCAGCCTTACTCAGATAATGGCATGCCAAATCACTAAGTCCTTTTTCTGTAATTACCAAATCAGGTTTGAACTTTAAAATCTGCATGCACATATTCTCAATGTACTCCTCTTCCATTTTCAACAGAACTCCCCAGTCTTCTTCTTTAACCAACTCTGCATTTGTTTGGTTTTCACCCTTTTTGTATTCAAGGGGACAGTCAAGTAATATAATTCGAGGGTTGACGATCTTTCTTCTCATTTTTCCAGGAGCAATAACATCCTTGTTGAACATAACTCCACTAAGAACTCTTGAATCCTCCAGCTGGCCACCAGGAACTTTCTCAACCTTAATGTACTTCTTGATATCAACTTCTCGCAACCCTTGGCCCAGGTCCACACCAACAGTTGTGGTGGCATCTATAGCTAAATCCTGCATGTAAACCAAAACTCAGCACAAAAGACACAGCTTAAACCTCGCCAAATCTGGAAAAAAAAAATTCAAAAAAAATCTTCAATACTTCGTACAAAAGACACCACTTTCATCTCCAAAACTATAAAAAAAACCTTACAGACTTCATCCTCTTTGAATGCAATGAAACAAGTAAATGAAGCATAGAAAAGATAAATTCAGAATAAAAAACTACAATAACAAAACTTACAGCAATAAGGTCCCCAAATTGACCAGTAAATTTTGTTCCTATGCAGCTCTTCACAAGCCCCAACATTTGTGCTCCTGAAAAGTAACATCCATGCATCATTATTTGCCTAAACAGAAACAGAGGTTGACACAACACAAAAATTCAAACGAAACAATCTTAAACCATAATCCCGAGTTTAGCTATCATTTCAAATATAGTAACAGGACATGCTTCATATTCAAACCTTAAATTCCTTCAACCCCCATTCCATTTATAAAATACAGACACAATGATGCAAATAACTTTCTTCAAATTTATATAAAAAAGATATTTTAGGATTAAAAGATGCAAAACACAACAATACTCCAAAAAAAAGAGTGGAATATCACATAAATGAACATATTGAACACTTACGGTCATTTACATCAACAGACATGGCAATTTTGTCGAGTACAGCAACAGCATCTTCCAGAGCTTTATTGTAAGCTGACAATGAGAGTAAAAGCTTGTATCAAGAATAGTCATGAATCATAGTCAGACTTGAAGCACCACACAAGCCTTCACAAAAGTACCTCGGCAGATAACTGTAGGATGATAATTTTTATCTATGAAGGCTTCAGCAACATGCAGCATCTCTCCAGCTACACCAGATCACAATCAATGAAAATCCTATGCTAAAAATCTAAAAATTAAGTAGAAAATTCACTTAAAATAAAAATCATACAGGAATGAGGAACCTTTAAGCTTCATCAGTTCCAAATTAAAAGCATAAACAGAAGTTCAATATCAACTAGCATGCTCAACAGATACGAAGATAGAGCCCCAAAATTTTATTATGCAGAAGTCATACCAAGAACAATGACTGATGTTGTTCCATCTCCCACTTCTTCATCTTGGGTTCGGCTTAGTTCAATCATTGACTGTCATCAAAGCAAATACGTGAAATGTGTCAGACAAAACATAACAGAAACAAAACATTAAATTATAGAACAACAGTTATTCATCTGGAATGACATACTCATACAAAACAAATAAAGCAGAAAAATGACACCAAAGTACAACAGTTAGAGAATGTTCCTAAGCAGCACAATAGAAATAGAGAAAAAGCAGAGGAGAGATCATACCTTAGCAGCTGGATGTGCCAGATCTAATTCACGCAAGATAGCATTTCCATCATTGGTAACTACAATCCCTGTTAACCAATTGATAACAACAACAATATTACATACTAAATACAAAATGAAAAAAAAAAGAACTTGAAGATCCCAGAAACTCAAGCAAACAAATATCCACATCATTATCGAAAAGAAACACATTAAGATACAGATGCAATATGACATCTACAGTATGAAAACCCTATAAAATTAAAATATTATATCACACATTCTTTTATAGACTAACGAATGATTGTACAATGCACAAAACCAACCTCCACCAGCATCCAGTAGCATCTTCAGCATTGATCGCGGACCCAAGGTGGTGCGGATTATGTCGGCAACAGCCTGTAGAGAACACATTAAGAGACTATAAAACATGCCTATTTTTTTCTACATTAACTGGTTTACTGAGATAGAAATTCACAACATAACCTAAGAAGGTATAAACATCTGAAAATTATCAAGAGAAAGTTCAGTTTGCCAACACTAGTTCAAACCAAAACAATTCTGAACATTGAGCCCTCAAACGAAATCAAAAGACCATGTCCAATTTAGCACAAGGACAGTACAACAGCATTTTTACAGATAAATTTCAATACAAGCTTTTTACACTTTCACAGATAAGTTTCAGTAGCATCTAATCTAAGAAGACAACAACTGAAACCAGAAAACTTAAAAATGCATGATTATTCAACTCATACAAAAAGGTCTAAATAAAAAATGAAACAAGTCATCCCTAAATTTACCGATAAATAAAATCTCTCTCCATTCTAACCAAACCAAAAAATTACAGGATACCTAGAATGATCCCAACATTAATCTAATCTAAGTAAAAAAAAAGGCATGAATAAATTTAATAACGAAACTCGTTAAGAAAAACCGCAAGCGAAAAATCAATAATAAAAAAAAAACAGGATTCGAAATTAATGGATGAAAAAAATAAGCAAAATGAGAAATAAAATACCTTAGAAGCCTGAATATTGGCATGGTGAACTTTAGTTCCAGACTCACGCTTCAACGAATCCTCTGATCATTACGAAAAAAAAGGATCTCATAATTTAGAAGTTATCTATTAATTATCGAAGAAATGAAAGGAGAAATGAGTTGTGTAGAGTTTAAGAGAAACTTACTGAGGACGAGAACTGGCGCTTGCATTGTACTATAAAAATGTCGGAACTCTAACCCTACACACACAGAGAGAGAGAGAGAGAGAGAGAGAGGGTGACGAGAGTGAGAAGTGTTTGAAAACTTGTAGAAAACCCTCGAATTTGCTTCTCTCTATCTCTCCCTCGCTTCTTTAAATTTTCTTTAGCACCGATATTGTATTAAAATGAAAACAATCAAGCCCACTGAAGCTTCGCTTCTCACTCAGCTCAAAACTGTTCTATCAGAGTGCAACCAGGCCCAACCATTGCTGACTTGGCAATCCTTGTTGTAAATGATAGAATGTTTTGTGAGAGTAAATTACATTGTAAAAACTTAACGAGATTAACAAATTTCTCTTTTTTGAATATGTATGAACAACAATATTTATTAGGGAAAATTACATAAATACCTACCTTAAACTTTTTAATTGCACATTTTTTAAAAAATTTTAAAAATTACACAAATAACTTTTAATTTGCATTTATACTTTAATCCTACAAAACAACAAGATAAAAAGTACTTTGATTAAAAGATGAAAAAATTTTAAAAGTATCTTAAAAGTAATTAAATAGTTTATATATAATAAATATGCAAAAAAAGTTCAAAACAACAAAAAA
>CANYCX013278688.1:0-17251 GCA_948193385.1 Breynia disticha f. nivosa | reverse complement strand
AAGAATAAAACTCTTGGATTGACATACTTTCCTGATTGAGTTGACCCAACTCATGTTCAAGTTGAAACCTTCTAGCTGTATTGTTCTGCTTGTAAATTTTCTGCAAGTAATCCCACATTCCTTTGGAGGTCTTATAAGGTTTGAGATTGAGGAGTATAGATGGTTCCACAGTTCCAAGAATCCAGGACATGATCTGAGTATCTTTAACCTCCCATTTCACATATTTTTCTTTCTCTTTGTCACTGTTTGGTGCAGGATCTGTACCATCAACATGACTCCATAGCTCCTTTCTTTGACAAAGATTTGAAATTGGAATGCCCAAGTAGAATAGTTCTTGCCATTAAATCGAACAAGAAAATGGTCAGCTCGCTCCGAAGACATGATTCAGCCAGACACAAGAACAAACCACTAAGACTTTGGACTTAAACAAGAAATCAGACAAGAGTCGATATGATCTCAGAGTATGGGCTCTGATACCATGACAACAAGACAAAGAATTTCTGAAAATTGTTGTATATCTTATTTTACTCAGTTGTACAATATATAGATGTTAAGACTAATCAAATCTCTCAATCATAGGATCTAATATGGTAAGCATAATCAGATCTCACAAATTCTGCCTATACAAGGAAATAATAATTACAGAGTAATTACAGCAAATGTGAATGTGCAGAATATATTGACACAACAAGTGTTCAATTAAGTTTAAAAATGTGTTTTGATTTATTTTGATGAATGTGTTTGTGCACATTTGTTCTAATTTTTGAAGTAACAAGTGCAGTTACTGTTTGATTGGTTCAAAACAATTCAGTATTTAAATAATAAAATGGGTTACATTTTCTGTGTGAATGTGTTAAAAACACCAGCTCAATTCTTTTGTATTCCTCCTTGTACTTTCAGTTTGGCTTAATTTCCAGAAAATGCCAACAGTGTTGTGACCTTAAGGAAGGGGATGGATTGGCCTTAAATATGCAAAATGGTGGAGGAATCTATCATCCATGTTCTTGGAGAACTGCTCTACCACCAATTTGAAGAATAATACTAAGAATTTTGCTATGGAGGTACCAAGAAACGTCGAAGCCATTGCCAAAAAGCTTGCAAAGAGCTAAAAGATTCCAAAGTCCAAACGTATTGTATTCAAAATTTGTTCTTCTAGAGTTGCTCCAAATCCAAATTTGATGCATGAAAATCGCTAGTTTGAACTACCAAATGGAATATAATTGGCTGGTGCTCTCTGTTGTTCATGAATTATGGGTATTTGGCAATGGTGACCGAATCAGGAATTCCACCCAGCAGAGGCCAAAATAAATACGATTAATTATAGTGTATTATTTTTTTTATTTGCAAAAATATGTTTGTTTGAGTTTTTTTTACAAATTAGCTATCTTTTATTGTATTTTTAAGGAATAAAATTTTATGAATTTAAATTTAATATAAATATGAATAAATATTTTCTATTCTAGGGGGCGCAACAGATTGATAGACTATAAATAATATATATCAATATTATTAAAAAATGGAGATGATAAAAATTTGACATTTGACAGCCTAATAAAAAGACACATAGCAATAAATATTTTACAAAAAAAATATTAATAAATTATATAAAACTTCTAAAGTACATGTTATTTAATGGTACACTGACTTTATTTTTAACATCACAATTAATTAATTTACAAATTGAATAAAAAATATAAATTAAAATATTATATTTTTTATTAATAAATAACATTTGACATAACTTATAATTCATTAAAAAAGTATATTTTTAATTATTAAAATTTTATTTATAAAAAATAATTTGAAAATAAAATATATTATATAACTTATATTAATAAAATTAAAATATGTCATCTTATTATATCGTGTTACTCCAGCTGGTAGTAGAGCTGCAAAATTAGGCCGGAACTGGAACCGGCCGAACCGGCCATTTTCAGTTCCGGTTCCGGTTCCAAGGTTCATGGAACCGTGAACTGCCGGTTCCGAACGGGCGGTTCGTTTACTTTTTTAAAGAAAATCGGACTCGAACCGACGGTTCCGAACCGGAATAGGCCGAACCGGAACCGACGGTTCATAAACCGGCCCGAAACAGTGACCGGACCGGCCCGAACAGTACCCTATAAGGGCCGGTTCCGGTTCGGACATTCCCCGAACCGTGAACCGCCGGTTCGGATTTCGGCCCGTTTTCCACCTATAGCTGCTAGTATGTATAGTATAAATAAAAACCTTGCGCTATGGGAGGCAGTGGGCCTGCTCCCCTTCTCTATTTGGCATGGTCTTCAAGAACGTGGCATAAAGAACCAAAGGTGAAAATCAAGTAGGATTCTGTACTCCCAGGTGACATTTATGACAATTGAACTTGGATAAAACACTACTCTTTGCTCAGTAACATTAAAATTATGTTGAGTAAGAATCACAGAATTGAATTAAGCAAGTTATAATGTAATAACACAGCTTATTAGCCAGCTAAAATGACACCAAAACCTGCTTGAGATAGTCACGATTTGGATGTTTCAACCAAACATCTTGTGAACATTTTGTGCACAAATGTTAATGAGCATTGCCTCCTGCTTTTATTAATAATAATTCCATTCCTATTCTGCAATATAGTGCAACCTAGCTGGTTCAGTTGGGAAGCCATTGACCCTTAATCCAAAGCATAACAAGTTCTACAGCTGAGTCATCTTTTCACAAAAATAATTCTGTTTATATTTGAAAAGGAACAAAACAAAAAAGGAAGTTGAATTAAAATTTAAACATATATATGGAATCTAATTATGTGAAAAATTAATTGGTGTAGGCATGGAACTTTAGCACCCAATCGTTGGTGGTAAGTCCAGCAAAGTCACTGATTTCATTTTCATATGAAAATCTAAAAATTCTTCACCAAAACTTTGCCATATATATCTATATATATGTTATCTACTAAGTTACTGTGTGCTGTGCCTGAGTTGTCTGGATTCTTGTCCATGCATGAGCCTTAACCAATTCATTTTTTAGGTAATAATGATATCACATTCATTTCTAAAATGCAACACTTCATTTATATATATGTCAACACCAACAAAAACATGAGTTTATATAGGCTAAATACTTAACTTGTTTCTATAATTTTCAATATGTAAATCTAGTCATTAAAAAGTTGACAAAGATTACATATAATTTTGGGTATGCAATGAATTTTGTATCTTCAGGAAAAAAATATAGTTTATGTTTGTATGTATATTAGTTATAACATAATATTTAATTCGATTCTTCTTACAACAAGAAAAAAAATATTTCGATAGTTACAAATATTGCATACATTGGAATAAACGATATGATATTAATGAAGAATTTATACTCCCTCTATTTTTAAATATATATCATTTTAGAAAAATATTTTTTTTATATGTTATGTCGTTTTACACTTTTAATGCATAATTTAATATTTTGTTTCGGTATTATCGTTATTAATTTTATATTGTCAAGACAAATTTGATTTAATGATTGTTTTAGAGTACCTAAATAAAAAGATATGGTAATCAATTAAATATCAAATTAAGTTATATTAAATATATTTTTAATCTATATACAAAAATTTAAATCGAGATATGATTTAGAAAAAAAATAACTCATGGCAAATAATCATAATAGCCTAATTTTGGGAAATTGAAACTCTAAGTGTATTTATAACACAATATTTATGTACAGTTTTGATCACTACCTATTACTAGACTTGCTAAACGGGCCGGAACCTCCGATTCCGGGCCCGAACCGGCGGTTCACGGTTCGGGGAACCTCCGAACCGTAACCGGCCCGTCTAGTTGACGGTTCGGCCCGGTTCCAGGCCGAACCGCCGGTCCGGCCGGTCCTACTTTTGTTTTTTTTAAGTTTTCGTTAATTTTGTAAGGAAAAAATTAAAAAAAATTAAAAAAAATATATAACCGTTGGAACAGGCGGTTCCAACAGAAAACCGGCGGTTTAACCAGCGGTTTAACCGTCGGTTGAACCGGCGGTTCACCTAAGAGGTGAACTATAACCGGCCCGCCCAGGGACCGGTTTCACCCGGTTCCGGGCCACATTTTCCAAGTCTACCTATTACTCATGCATCAACCAAAAGAAATTGAATAGCTAAAACATATAGCTTCTCGACTGTGTAACCCAAAGTAGAATATAGTATTACTCCTCTCTTCAAATAACTTTACTTAATTATTTTGTATTATTTTTAGAATTTAATTTACAATAAATAATGTTGTTAATACAAATTTATACTTTAAGTTTTAACACAAAGAATGATATTTTAGTCAATTTATTTATATTATAATCATTATCTTAAATAATGTGAATAACAAACACGACGGTTATTTGAAGATGAAGAGAGTAACTTGTTTCTCTAATACAAAAAAAAGGAGCAAGTGCATGCATGCCTTATTTGCCAATAAAACCAAAGCAATAATTACTCCATGTTTTATTTTTCTAAGTGAGGAAAAAAGAAACACAAGGAGATTTGGTAGTCTAATTGAGAAATCATGCATAGAACTGCCACCTTCAAACATGTGACGTCTAGATTTTGCATTTTGGGTCTATAAATACTGCCTTCACTTCTTCTTTCACTTCACAAAAACCTCTCTCTCCTCTCCTCTCCTCTCCTCTCCTCTCCTCACCATTGTATTCCCTTCTTCTTCTCTCTTTTATTTTCATTTTCCTCTTGTTTCCTTGCACCACTTTCACTCCACTCACCTTTAAATACATATAAATGAAGCTTTAATTCATCTTCTTCATAGTTCTTATTTCTCTTTTCTTGCTCAATACATATTCAGTTATTGTTTTTCCTTTTAAATCTTGGTTGTGTTCTCTAATGATATTTGCCCATTATATGCATGTAGGGTATACATATTTTCGTGCTCCTGCTTCCAGAATCTCTCAACAGGTGAATTATGTTAAGTTATTGCTTTCGCTTTAGTACACTCTTTCTCTTCCTTATGTGGGATATTTATTTATTTGTTTATTTGAGTTAATAAGAAGAATCGAACCGAGTATTAAAGTTGGTTTTATTCCGATGCGTTTCTTTCCAATGGATTGCGTCGGAAAACTTTTGTTTGCCGATAAAATTCGACGGAACGTCACCGTCGGAATCGCCACAGTGTTTATATTTAAAAGATACAAAATCTTTTATTTGCCGATGATATCCATCGGAATGTCACCGTCGGAATCACCACAGTGTTTTTATTTAAGAGATACAAATCTTTTCTGTACCGATGCAATCCGTCGGAGTGTCACCGTCAGAATCACCACAATGTTTATATTTAAAAGATACAAAATCTTTTATTTACCGATGCAATCCGTCGGAATGTCATCGTCGGAATGGTCGTAGTGCTTATGTCTAAAAAGTACTAAACTTTTTATTTATCGTTGCAATCCATCGGAATATCACCGTCAGAATCACCACCAGCACTGCTTATATTTAAAAGATACAAAATTTTTTATTTACCGATGAAATCCGTCGGAATGTCAACGTTAGAATGTCACCGTAGGAATGTCACCAATGAAATCCGTCGGAATGTCACCGTGGAATTAGTGCTTATATCTAAACTACAAATTTTTTATTTATCGATGAAATCCGTCGGGACATCACCGTCGGAATTCACCGTGCTTCTATTTAAAAGATAGTCCAAGATTTTTTTTTTACTTTTCTATTGCATACCATAAAAAGTCGATGATATAAGTATGAGTTCGACTTAATGGAGAAAGGAATGGAAGCCTTGCATGTTTGGTTTCATTAGTTTTCTCGAACTTGTTTGACTTGTGGAAATCTCTTTTACTTTGGAAGGTGATGTCCATTTTTAGGGTATGCTATCAGATCTTGTCTTAACATGGTCTTGAACAGCAAGGTACCAAACATCATTTAATTTCTTGAATTTTTTTTTCAAAATAATTCTGAGAAAATTAAGAAAAAAAATGATTTTTTCGATATTAACGAAATATTTTTTAAGGTAATTGTGTCAAAGTTTTGAACCAACATATTAGATACAAAAAAAATTAGTATTTTTTTGTCAGTTACTTTTCAACCTTTTTTTATGATAATAGGTAGAAAGAAAGAAAGAAAAATAAGATTAATCAAAATTAATTTTGATTTTATGTGTTTCATTTATAATTTTTCACCTATTAAATATTAGTTTTATTCTAGTCACATGTCTGAAATTTTCCTTTCAAGGAGGCAACTTTTTCCCCTAGACATCATTCTTTTCACACTTGATTTCATTTTAGACTTTCATATCATATGACTTGGTCAATTTTTGGATTACTTCTATGTTTAAAAAGGAAAATCAGTGCCATATTTCTATAAATTTTACCACCATTTAACATATTATGTAAAACCATATCCTAAACAGAAGAAAACAATATATTTCTCGAATATAGATATGAGATTCCTTAACATTTTATGTAAATTCCTTGAAAGTAATCACTAAATATTTTGTGAAGGAATTTTCACGATGGCAGCAGATGATTCAACTGGTCGTGCACCAAGACAGGACTTTCAGTTGGACTTCGGACAATACCACCCAAATGCTGATAACAACTTACCTGACAATGGAAACCCACAAGCAATTCCTAATGATAATGTTGCAAAATTTCATTTTTGTGGTTTGGTTCTAATTGCTTTAAGTAATTGCCATGAATTTAAGAAATAACATTTCAATAAATGCACAGGAAGTTATGATGGATTTAGGCTCGTCAAGTGAAAGCTCTACAAAGCCATCTGTAAATCAAGTGGATTTCAGCATAAGCTTCTCAGTTTCTTCGACACCAACAAGTCCACTACTCCTGGAGAACTTTCAATTTAGCTCATCAAGTTCTGATGAATCTTCAGAGTCATCAACACCACAAAGCAGTCCTACAAGCACAGTACTATAGTTTCTTTAAACTAATCGATCAAGACTATGTGCAGATAACATTAATTGAGATCTTTCTGCTGTTGCTTATCTGAGTTATTTTATGTGATCAGGACGAGGATGAGATGTTAGAAGTTGGAATTAATGAGATTGCTCACTCTACTTTCGTGTTGAGGACCAATCACCGATGTCATTTAAAAAATGAAACAATGATTAATCTGACAACTGATGTGAATGCGCCAAACATGATGCGGGTTGAAGTTGAAACACCCAACTCAGGCCCTCTACAGGTAAAATATTTCATTAAGAATTTCCACTCGTTTTGTTCTCACTATTCAATTTCAACAGGCGGAAATGGCTGTTCAAAATGCCGGAATGCAAGTTCAGCCGTCTCTTCAACACCATCATGAGCCACAAAGTATTATACATGCTGAAATTCTTCAGTAAGTATCATGGATGATTCAACCATTTCTTTTATTTGATTATTGTATCAGTTTCATGATCTTCCATTCATTTTTAATTTATCATATTAGGCCTCAGATGGTGGATCCTAGTAGTCAGAGCAGCAGTTTTTATGGTAATCATTTTGGTATGAACATCCAACACAATAACATGAACAGCAGCTTTGGTGATCAAGCACATTTCTATCCTCCTCCGTATTCTCAAACCACGGTTAGTTGTTAATGATGCTTTGATCACTAAGAAACAAAAGATCACTTTTCTCTTGAATTACTTCCTCATCAAATGATGTTTTGATCAAATATTTTGTGAGTAGATGGGAACTATGGATGGAAGATCATCTTGGAACAACCATCAGCAACCATGGTTTTCAGGCTCTTACAACACTACACCCCAGAGGCCAATGAACACTACTCCATCTGGGTATACATCCTTATATCCTTGTGAATTAACAAGCAGAAATGTTTTATGACGAATGCTTCAATGTCTTGTTCATCATTGTTTTCAGGCCTCGCTACAATTATTTCATGAGAGCTAACAGTTTCAGCTCAAATGGCGCTTCACTGCAATCCAGGCCTGTGCAGCCTCCTATTTGGCATCAAGTTCCGGCAGCGTCGAACACATACGATCCCTATTATCATTACACAGTGGCTCCAGCACCACCTGTGTATCCAAGGTATTTAACATATTTTCAACTTCTTTTAAAATTTTTGTTCTCATGATTGAAAAAATTGGCATTAAGTTACAAGAGAGTTCTGCAAAATAGGTTCCAGAGCTTCTATTATCAGTATCATCATCAAGCTTCAATGGCACCTAATGTTTATGACAGACAAGGTTGGAACTTCATGCCGCCACCTGAAACTTCATTCCAAGCAAGGTTTGTATAAAGCTATCTGTATTATTTCATAATACTTTCTCATAATGATAACCAACAAGAAAACAAGTTTCATTTGGTCTGTGCCGAAATTTCTAGGCCACAAAGTTTTGCTCGTCATCAAGTTCCCTATGGAAATGGAATGAATCCTCACAACTATAACTCACTGTTGCCTGGTCCTTCCATGCCTTCAAGCTCAAGGTACATCAGCTTTCTGTATGCATGCTCGAACTACTCCCTCCGTCCCACAATATATGTCGTTTAAGGTTTTTGCACACAAATTAAGAATACATTTAATATGTCTTTAGTTGGTGTTTAATTGACTATTGTACCCTTTAACTTTAGTATATGAAAAGAACCATTGAATTAAATTTGTATTGAAAATGTAAAACTAATGAGGTTAATATTGGAAAAAAATATTAAATGCTGCATTGGAAGTGTAAAACGACATATAATATGAGACAAATATACTTTCCTAAAACGACACTTATTGTAGGACGGAGGGAGTAATATTTATTCGCATTATTAATTAACATATTATTACCTCAATGAAAAACTTGTACATTTTCTGCTCTTGTCTATAGGTTCCAGCAGTTTAATGGCTACAATCAGCATCTGAATTCTGCAAATTATGGGCTGTCTAATGTGTCTGATCCGCCAAATTATATTAATCCTAGACAAGAACCTCTTCTTCTGACAGGGTATAGCTTACAGTACTTATAATTTTATAATTACATATTTTTTGGTTTTTGTATTAACTTTTGAATTTTCATTTCTGTGTTTAGACCTCCACAAGCAACTGATGTTCAACAAGAGATGATGATCACTCATGGTTCTCAAAATCAGCAACAGCAATTCTCTATGGTACCCGAAGCACCAACAATGAACTCATTCAGGTAAATTTTTATCTGTAAAAAGTGTAATTTTTCATTAATGCCTAAGCCTAAGCCATCAAGAAATAAACTTGCAATTCCAATTTATTTTAGGAGCCAGCAATTGGTGGATGCTGGTGAAGCCAATGTGTCAATTGAAGCAATGGCTCAGTTACCCGATCCACTCCATGATACCTCAGGCAGCTCTGTTAATTCAAAGTACCACTTCATATAGAATTTTTTAAGTAGAATTTTTTTCATATATATATTTATATAATATATTGCTTATACAGGCCTTGGATAAATGAACAACACCAAATCCTGATCTCAGAAGCTCAAGAGGAGGTACGAAATTAATCCTCTAATTAAATTAAATGTATTGCTTAATTTTAATAACATTATATCTGAACTGTTCCCTGATTTTTCTCATTTCATTTATGAAAAAGGGAGTGAGAGGATGGCAAAGTCATAGAAGAACCCATTTCGAACTTGGAGAGTCATCATCCTCAACAGCTAAACGCATCAAGGTATGAGTTCTTCTGATTTCATAAGCACTTCAATATAAAACCTTAGTTTATTTTTCTCAGAAATCTTTCTAATAAATAACAATGCAGAGAGAGACAACCACTACAGATGCTTCTCCATTAGCAGTGAGTCTTGGACGTGCTGGTGTGAATACCAGTGGTGGTGCTCAGCACAGTGAAGGGCCATCTAGATTTGCCCACCCTAGGTTTTATTCTACTTCATTTTTTTTTTACGAAATAAATATATCTTCAACACTAAAATTTTTATTTTCTTGTGCAGGCAAATCAAAAGTGAGATTTACGACCCCAAGTTTGAGGAAATGGGTCTGCCCATTGATCCTCACCTTAGGATGTTCATGTTGAACAACTAATCTCATAATTATTCGGTAATTCACTTCATCATTTTCCTAAACTAATTTGGCCTCATGTAGCCATAATATCCGCATGATGCGACGAAAACTTATTATAATCTAATTGCTTGTTTTTGCAGGCTTCTAGTGTCGATTGTGAGTGGTGGTTCCATCGGCTAAAAGAGTGCCTCTTCGTCCTATCATTTACATGCATGGCGTAGTAGTATTTGTATTAAATAAATAGAACAGAAGCTTCTGAAAAATGGAGCATATTTTGTTATGTAATATGACTCCTTTGCAAGACCTTTTGCTTTGTTTTATATATTTTCAAGTTGAATAATTTTTGTTTTGTAGCAAAAACATGAAACTGCTTTGTTGTATTGACATTTTAAAATGAATGCTCATTTTCTGTGAATTCTCTTATTGCTTCACCTCATAACAAATTAAATAGCTGTTTCAATAATTCACTTTTCAAATTACTTTCATCTTAGAGGAAATTGCTAGTTTTGACACTATATTTTCCTGAAATAAATTGTAATCTTTTGAAATTTTGTTTACTCTGAATCATTCTCAATGATTATATATATATATATATATATATATATATATATACATAATTTCTACCAACGACCTTTTGGTTCAGTGGTAATGGGGGCTGAACTTGGTAGGGCGGACCACGGTTCGATCCCCGCAACGTCGATTGGAAGGGAAATGAACCTTAACCCTCAACTCCTTCCCGAACCGGATTAGTCTCGGCCCAGTGGGTCGATGATACCGGGACTTGACCAAAAAAAAAAATATACATAATTTCTGAGACAAATATGGTGCTTGTAATGAGCCTATAAAATCGAAATGGTGATAACATTTTTTGAGGAATTTCCTTTCTTTTTCGTGATAAAATCCTCAACCGCAAAGTAGGTGGTCATATGAGATCGAAAATAATACAATTATAACTGTTCTTGAAGTAAAATATTTTCTAAAAACAAAAGACGTTGTAGAATAAGAAAATGAAGGAAATTTGCATATTTAAATTATATGGGTACTTATTATGACATTCTTTTATTGAAACTGAAATGAATTGAACTTAGGAACAAAAATGGCAACACAATTTACTACAACGGACTCAAGTTATGTATGTTTGCCTTACATGAAAACTGTTCGAGTTTATATTAAAAATCGAAGATGCATTAAACTCAACAAAATTTATAAACTCTAGTTGAATTAGTTTATATAGTTTTAATAATATTAATAATTATTTTATTTTAAAATTATGATATTGAGTAATTATTTTTTATGTTAATATTATTTATTTGGTCCAACTAATGATCCAATAACCCAATTCTCAATCTAAATCGCTTATCATGTCGAGTTTTAAAACAATGTTCACCGAAAATAATATGTACTCCCTTTGTCCCATAATATGTGTCGTTTTAAAAAGTGTATATTTTTTTCTTTTTTATATTTTTAATGCAGGAGTTAACATTTTGTTCTAAAATTGTCCACGTTAGTTTTACATTTTCAATACAAATTTAATTTAATATCTTTATATGAACCTTAATAAAGAATAAAATAATAAATTATATATTAAATTAAAACAAATTAATTATATTCTTAATCAATTTATAAAATCTTAAACGATATAATATGAGACGAAAGGAGTAATATTTTGTATCAAATTCACAAATTCATTTTAAAAATATTACTCCCTCTGTTCCTTAATATTTGTTAATCTAGCATTAAATTCTTGTTCCTTAAAGATTGTTAATCTAACATTTTTATCACTATTTTACCTAAAATGTCCCTCAATTACTCCAATTAATTCTCATTTTTTCTTTCTCTTTTTTCAGCACATATTTTATTTAGAAGGATAAATAAATTATTTTACGGCCTATTTATTAACTTTCTTAATTTGTGTAAAAAATTCAAATTGATAAACATTTAGGAACGGAGGGATCGTATTAGTCTTCTTCAACAGCCATGCCTTATGCCCCCAACCATATAAAGCAACTGAATGTACCTCGCACATAACGACACCAATGGGAGCAAAACAATGATGACAAACCTTCTCTTACCAAATGAAACATTTATTAAACCCTACCAAACAAACTTCCGGAAGCACTGAATACAATCATGAAGTCAAAACTTGCCATAATATCTAAGAGGTGGCCCTGTCTTTCTCTGGAGCAAATGGTTTTGCCATATTTAGCAACAACCATTTATTGATACCTTACGTTTCAGATATGCAAATTTATTGACCCAACCCAAATATGGAATGTGACTCTTAGAAACATGGGAAAATCCAAACTCAGCTCTGCATGCCCTAAAAAAGATTCCCTTTGCCAAATCTCGAACATCTGTCATCACTCAAGCAGTTCTGAGAGTCAAACTCTCAATAAATTGGCTCTAATCTCTTCCCTTTTCTGGACTTTCTTAATCTTTTATCTTCTCTGCATGTCGACCTTAACAATCATGGATTTCTAGGCTTGGCTTAGTGAACACGTTTGTGAGTTTGTTAGGAACCAGCCAAGAAATCTTTTTAGTTTGCTTCTTTTTAAGTTTGTTTTTGGCTTTATTTGAAAGTTCAACTAATGTTAATGCTACCAACTCTAGGGTTCTTGTTTTAATATATTTAGTTGTGGGAGTAAATTGGAAAAAGTTAAATATTTAGTAATTAGAGCTACGAGGGACTGAGTGTAAATATTTTACTGGATTTTTGGCATCTTGTTGAAGGGTAATTAGGGTAAATAGGAATCAATAATATTGGTGTTCTTAATTTTTTGTTGGGATAAGAATTATGATGATAAATTGTGAAATCATAAACATACTTTGTTCATTGTAAAATTAATAAATTTAATAGTTTTTAATTATTTTATCTAAAATTTTGAGCACAATAGACTTCAATTTTTTTTTGTAAACCCTACTTATCGAAAAATTGTGTATCCTTCTTTTTTATGCAAGGACTCCTTACAATATTGTACCACAGGTTAATTAAAAATTATTATTCAATCATTCAAATAAGAAAAATTAATAAACTTTATTTTTGTACGCAATGATTTCTCACTTCCTCTTATTCTTTTTTATTTCTCATTTCTATAAAAGCAAATTGTGGGTTTATATTTGTACCATAGATTATTTAGAGAGAGTTTTAAAATAAAATAACTAAGAATACTAATAAAACAAACTGAAATGGGCCAACATTTTCCTAATTTTTTTTCTATGTTAAGTAGAGATGGAAAATAGATGAATAGGGTTTGCGAAAAAGTAATACAAAAGAAATAGATATATATTATGGATACTTCATACAATCGTGTTATTGACGATTGATATTGGGCCGTAACAGCAGATCATTGGCTGAAATAGCTCAATTTTACTAAGAAGAATTGAAAAAAATTGTGAATTTATATTTTAATGGCAGGTCATTTTGAGATAGTTATTCAATATTATTGATCAACAAGACTATTAAAAAAATTATGAAACACCACAAATATAGCAACATTTTCATAGTTTTTATTTCTTTTTTAAGCTAGAGAAAGATAAAAAAAATGAAGAGAATTTCTATAAATCGAACAAAAGAAATAGAGCCTCATTCTGGATCGTAATTGACATTGGGCCGTAACAAGCGAACATGGACTAAAATAGTTTGTTCTTTATTAAGAAGAATAGCTAATGTGCAAAAGTGATTTGTGAGTTTCTTAATTCTATCATAGCTTATTTTGAGATAATTTTAGAATGATATTAATCAAGTAATGAAATAAATTTTATGAAATGTCACACATAAAACAACATTTTTGCAATTTTTATTTCCATGTTAAGTTACAAAGAGAAGAGCAAAAAGATAAATAGGATTTCTAAAAAGTAATACAAGAAAGTATGGACTCATTATGAACATTTCTTATGATTGTGTTATTGACTACGGATATTGGATCCTAACAAGCAAACATGAGTTGAAGTAGGTCGTGCTTTGTTAAGCAGAATCACCCAATTTTAGTTTTAGGCTAAATAGCAAAATATGTTTCTTTAGTTTTAGGTATGCTTTCTTTATGTTTTTAGGCCAAATTTACGGATTGTCTTATAAAAGTTACAATTTTCTTCACTTCTACAATTTTTTCTCCCATTTTCTCTTTTGTAGTGTAAGAATACTAGAAAATGGTAGGTTCAAGTCATTGACAATAATAATAGGTCATAACAAGAGGCCATGAATTGAAATAATTTGTTCTTTACTAAGCAAAATGGCTAATGTGGAAAAGGAATTTATGATATTTTATTTCTATCATTGCGTATTTAGAGATAATTTTAGAATAGAATTAATTAACAAAAACTAATGAAAACAATTTACAAAATGCTACACACAAAGCAATATTTTGCAATTTTTTATTTCTATGTTAAACCACAGATAATACAAAAAGAAAAATAAGATTTCTGAAAAAAAAATACAAAATAAATATAGACTCATTCTAAATATTTCGTATAATTGTGTTTTTGACTATTGATATTGGATTGTAGCAAACGGACATGGACTGAAATAGTTCATTCTTTGTTAAGCGGATCATCCAATTGTAGTAGGCCAAATAGAAAATTATGTTTCTCGTTTTGTGCACGCTTTCTTTTTGTTATTTGGGCGAAATTTATGGTTTGCATTATAAAATTTATGATTTCTTTTTACTTGTACAATCTTTTTTCTCCCACTCTCTCCTAGTGCAAAGATATATTAAGCAATCGTATGGTCATGTTATTGATGATCGACATTGTTTCATAACTACAAAACATGAGCTTAAATGAATCCTTATATATTATTAAGAAGATCACTCAATTGTGGTAGTCCAAATAGAATACTATGTTGCACATTGTTTCTCCAGTTTTGAGCACATTTCTTTCTTCTTTTGCAAATTTACGTATTGCATTGTAAAACTTATGATTTCTTCTATTTTTCACTTGTTTTTTCCTTTTTAAGAATGATTTTAAGATCTTTTACATTGTAAATAAAACAATGACATAGTAAGTTTATGAACTACTTAATTTGTATATCGATTACAATAACTCTAAATTTATAGTAGTTTACCAAAAGGGATTAAGAAGAATAGGACTTTGAAGCACATTTAAAAAATAGTTTTGAGTAAAATATTTGAGATGTAACTTCATTTTAATTGTTGTAAACGAATGATACATATGAAGATGACGCAGATGTGCATCTCTTGGATAAGTACAACAAATTGAAATAATTACGGTTGTTACATAAGTGGAAAGATACAAGTAGAACGGAAAATTGGATAACTCTAATTGTTACCTTTAACATTCCCTTACAAACTCATGGGAGGAAAACGAAGTATGAGCTTGGTGCGATGTCCATGAAATTTAGCTTTTGTTAAAGCCTTAGTGAGTAAGTCAGCAACTTGATCGTCTGTGAAAATGTATCCAATAGAGAAAAATTTTTGAGAGACGAGATCACGCATAAAATGAAACCAATTTTAAGATGGCATGATCGAGTAGTGAAAATGGAATTTTCAGTAAGATACGTAGTTCTCAAGTTATCACACCAAAGACTTGGTGGTTGTTTTGGAGGGAAACCAATTTCATGTACAACATAGATGGGCCATAAGACTTCACTTATGGATTTAGCTAGTGTGCAATATTTATCCTCAGTAGAGGAACGTGAAATACCTCATTGCTTATGAGAGCTCCAAGAAATCAAATTTGGTCTTGCAAAAATAGAAAAACCTGCAGTGGACTTTCAACCCACTTTGCTACCTCCCAAATCTGCATCGAAATAAACTTACCATGGTAGATTAGAACATTTGTGAAGATATATATTGAAGTTGATGGTTTTGAAAAGATAATATAGAATTCTCTTAATTGCAACCTTCCGTGGCTAGATTATGTATAGACTGAGCAGAAAGACTTATCGCAAATTCCATATCTGGTCGTGTGAAACACAAATATTGTAATTTGCCAACAGTTTGACGATAAAGTAAAGCATAACAAGGGGGATTGAACTTAACTTCTTCAACGTCAATGTGAGGCTTTGATGGAGAACGATCAAGAGGCATACCAACTGACCTATAATTTATCATGTTTGTCGTGGAAAAGAGGTCGATAACATACTAGGAATGATTAAGTTGAACACCATCGACATTCTATATAGCATGAACACGGAGAAAATAATTGAGTTGTCTCATCTCCTTAAGAGCATAACGTGAACAAAGATATTGAGTAGTAGTTATCATAAAGGATGGAGATGATCTTGTGAAAATGATATCATCCACATAAATCATAAAGAGTGCGCAGATACCATTTTTGGCAAAATGAAACAAGGACCGATCAGTTTTAGAACCCTCAAAATCATAGTTAATCAAAGTCATTTGAAGACATTTGAACCAAGCACGCGATGTTTGTCGTAGACCATACAATGATTTGTATAGAAAATAGACATGAGTGGGTTATATGGGATCAAGAAAAATTAGGAGGTAAACACCTTGTCATTAAGAGTGCCATTGAGAAAGGCATTAGAAAAATCAATTAGATGTTTAATTTGCCAACCTTTGGACACTGCAATGGAGAGAATAAGTTGTATGGTGGCAGGTTTGATGACAAAGTTGAATGTATCTTGGAAGTCAAGGCCTGAGCGTTGATTGTAATCTTTTGTTACTAAATGAGCTTTATAGGTGAAGGAGCCATCATCATGTTGTTTTACACGAAAGACCCACTTACAACCAATGAATTTATTGGCCTTAATTTCTTGAACAAGAACTCAAGTTCCATTATTCATTCTTACTTCATACTCATAAAACGTAGCAGCTCTCTATTAAGGATCTTTATTTGTTTGTGTAAAATAAGTGGGGAATAGTAGAGGAGACATGACAGAGAGTAGATAAGACGTGAGGCTTCGAGGTTCTAGGAGATGATATCAGTGATAGAGTTCACTGATCTAGCAAGAGGGTTCGAGAGAGAACACTCGGTATGAGAGAGAAAGTGAGATAAAATGAAATGGCATCAGATTAGCTGAATTGGATCGTCACAAGCCATCACACTTATATGTGCGTTGCCACCGACCTTAGCCCACTTCATCATTTGCCGTATATTGCTGTGTGGGCTGAAGCCCAATATCATATATCTGTGTTACAAGTAACAATACCAACAGGCCCCCCTCAAGTTGAACATGGCAAGAGGTTCAACTTGGAGACTATGCTAGAAAAGGAAGGCAAAGGTAAAGACTTAGTAAAAATGTCAGCCAACTGAATCGAAGAAGGACAGTATTTAGGTAACACAAATCCATCCCGATAGTGGTGACGAACAAGATGGC
>CANYCX013278086.1:0-27052 GCA_948193385.1 Breynia disticha f. nivosa | reverse complement strand
TGTTCTCCAACCTGAATAACCATCTTTTCAACAAATTCAACACCCATTGACATCAATTTTAACATCATTCACACTTAGTCACATAATTAAACTCATTATCATGAAATATTCTTAAATCTTAACATCTTTTCTCGATTTAGGCTAGACGAATTTCTGGGGCGTTACAAAACATATATACGAATGATATTAATCTATACAAGTAGTGCTATTCTTTTTCCATGAGATTCTGGAGACTTTTCTTTATGAACATGCTTGTCCACTTTTGTTCGTAATTTCCTTGTTGTCTGCACCAAGAACTCATAAAAATTTTCTCCTCAAATTATATTTATTTGTGGAACCAACTGTGTCAAAATCTTCACTTGTTAGCATGTATGAATATCCTTCGTAAAAGATTTATGAACACTGCACATATATATGTTGATCGACAAACTCATTTTTGGTCGATCAACCCAGTTGATCGACAAAAACACTTTGGGTCGATCAACTCAATTGATCGATTACCATATTGTTGATCGAAGAGTTGATCGATTAACACATTGTTGATCGATCAACTTCATTAATTTCACTGTTCACGTAAAAATACTACAAACATTACTATTTATCAAATAGTTAATTACTATTCATCTGCACAGTGATATATATATTACTATTCATGCATGAAGCATGCAAATTGGTTTCACGTATATAGTTCTGCTACACTTTAATAAATAGTAAAATACTATTCATTAATTACTATTCATGTCATAATCAAACACAATATATATACTGAAAGCAGAGTATAATTGCACAATATTATTCATGAATTCATAGTGTAATTATTCAGAATATGAATGCACAGTTTTATTCATGTGTCTACAGTTTACGTATCTTACTATTCAATGAATAGTAAAATACTATTCAAACAAAATTATCCACATTTAATTTTTCTTTTTATTCATTCTTAACATATTTATCAAATTAAAATATTAGCACATTATCAAAACATATAAATAAATACTACATTTGATTCAACATAATGCGTCTATGTTATGGATGTAGTTGAGTCGAGCCAAGGCGAGTTTTTGAGTGTTCAACTTGACTCATTTAAAATATAATGAGTTTGAGTTTGAACCTAGTTTTTTATCGAGCTCAAAATTTTATTCAAGTTTGGTATGATTCATTTAAAACTTGTGAGCTAATGAGCCTGCTTACAATTTGGTGCCCAAATCCCCTTTATAGTTTATTTCATTTATAGAAGTAATTTAAAAATTAAAATAATCTTTTCGCAATTTTTTTTTGTGAAAAAACTCATTAAAATCCATTTCCAAACTCCGCCCAAGTAAAGCGAACTTAGTGTTAAAGATTTAAATCATACATATAAGTAAGAAACACAAGTCATGCGGAAGCTAAGTGATTACAAATCATTATAATAGCCCATAAAAGATGTTCAAGGAACATCTACATTATCAAAAAAATTTCAAATTAAGATGGATGCATGTGTTTACATTTGAAATTTATAACATCAAAACAGATGACTAAAATATGCATTGTTAAAATTTAGCTCGAGATCCTCTACTATCGTCCACTGCCCTGAAATAAACACAATACAACCAATACTAATTGTGAGCTTTACAACTTAGTAAGTACACATGACACTTACTAGCTATGTAAAACATAACCACTCATTTTTTAATCAAAATTCTCATAGCAGTACATTATGCTTTTAGGGCAATTTCATATGGTATTCGCTTTATCATATCAAATTTGGCACACTACTGCCTTTCTAATGTATGTTTAGCCTCTCTTGGCATTTCCCTAGTTATACATTCATTATGTAAATTTCAAGTGCTAAATTTCAGGTACTAAACGGTCGTGCCTCCTGCTAGTGTTTCTCTTTTAGAAGGTACATGGTTATGTTGTTCTACCACACAACTTATGCATTTTACATTTTCATTCCAGATTAAATTGTAGGATCTATTGCTAAATGGAATGATCATCGTGAATTTTACATTCCCACTACATATAGAGTTATGCGGTCCATGACTAAAAGGCATGCTTATCACATATTTTACACTAACATTTCAACAAGCTCACACAACCCGTGCCTGTTGGGCACGTCCTCTGTGTGAGTCAACACAATATCTCATCCAATGTACATGACCTATGTGGATCAGACATGGTCACTATGTATTTTACATAGCTATGACATAATGCTGAACGCGACCTGTAAAACCCTCACACAACCCTGTTTCAGTCTATAACTCTCACTCACTTACACATTCAATCAATTTCCACATTTACAAACAACTTACAAACATTTTTAAAATTAACCACGTTCACTCTTTGCACAATAATTTCGACACATTCATCTCTCAACCATTTATTTCAGCAAACTACATTCAAACATTTTAAAACATGATTCATACTCATTCATTTATTCACTTGCTTAATTGGCATGCATATCACTTCAGTTAAACACACAATTTTTTATTTGCTCAACCATCATCATTCGCACATTCAATCAATTTTTTAATCATGTGAAATAATCATAGTTCATATGCATAAAATCATAATCATTCACTGCCAAGTCTAAAACTTTCATGATAAACAATCATCATAGCCAATTCTCATTATGAACTCATACACATCTATCATGCACCCACTCATCAATTGATATGACGTATGGAAGCAAATGGCGACTATCTTAATATGGAAATGTGTGGATATTCATGCATTTGTATTTCATTCACTTTATTAAGGATTTCATTTTCCAGTATCATCTTGCCTACCAATTGACCGATATTAATTAAGAAAATTCATGCCTTTTGGCTCTAAACTTTGTTGTCCTTTTTCATCATTTCTTATATCCTTGATTTTTATATAAGCCAACTTGTTCCCTAAGCCAATTGTCACTACAGTTCTATGTGTCCTAAGTGAAACTATGTTCTATGTATCATTGACTCTAATTTTTATATCATCATAAGAGGAGTCTTGGGCTTTGAGCAATTGTCACCATCATACTATGTGACCTAAACAAAACTATGTGTTATGTGTCATCGAGTCTTTTCTCATGTTTTGAGCAACTGGCTTATTTTTCTCATTCGCCAAGCCCTTTGGCTTGTTTTTCTCATTTTTTTCATTCTTGTCATACCAGTTTCCTTATCCATACACCTATACTATATGATGCAATGGAATGAATGAAAAACTACTCATGAATGCTATCATAATTTTACAACATTAATTCAAACCTTGTCATTCATCATAACCAAAATAACTCACCAACATTTAGCATTCTCAATATCAATCAACAAGCTCACTTATTCAAATCATCTAAATACAATCACACACATAGCAGCTTAGACTTAATCTTTTAATGAAATCTTTCTTTACTCAATTCATTCATAATGAACGCATAATTCAAGATAGCTTCACGTATTGTTCTTAAATTCTTATTTAGTCGATTATTCTTATATATGCATATGCGATGAATAGTTAGGTAAGTGTGTGTTTATACAATTTCTTAGGATTTTACAAAGCTCTAAGCTATCTCGTTACTCAACCTCGCTCCTACTCTGGACTCTTATGTCCTTGGTTGGAATTTCTTTGCAATTAAGGTTCTCCCTTAAATTCCACTGGTAGAATGTTGAGAAGTGTAGAGAGGGGGATTAGGGTTTGAATTTTTAGGATATATTTGTAGAATATTTTTTAAAGTGTGTTGGGAGTCTATTTATACTTATACTTAAAAAACATGGTTTTGTCAAGTGCTAATGCCCTTCACTTAATAGGCACATGGTCGGGTAGCATGGTCATGTTAACCTTCCACACACTCTATGTGGTTTACATAGCCATTTCATGGGTTTTTTGTTACACAGCTTTGTATCATTTGGCACACCCACCGTGTGTGTTATACTCAAGTTTTGAGAAGCTGACATGACTTTAGTGAAATAAGACACCCATTATGTGTTTTACACAAGTGGTTCCATGGGGCTAATACGACTCTATGTGAATTAGAACACCCACCATGTGTTTTATGCGAAGCCCCATGTGAAAATAACACACCTCTTGTCAGAACACTATTCATCAAATTCACCATCATACAAGTTCAATCATTGGCAATTTATGATTAAACCATCACTTATTCACAATTATTTAACATCAAACATTGTAGCTAGCTTCAAGAAATTACATTAGATCAACCTAGTACAAATTTCTCACCTCGATTATTTATTATTTTAATTGTTACATCTCAATGTATTTTAATAATTAAATGGGATGTAAATTTGGTGGTGTTACACACAAGCTTTTCGAATTAGACCAAACAAAAACTAAAATACAATTTTGTTTGATATAAAATTAAATGTTGGCAAATTTAATTGGGAATACATTTTGTTTTTATATATTAATAAATTTAAATTTTTTTAATCAGTATAGTATAATTAATCATAAATTTTTATATATATTATTAAAAATAATTCTAATATTGATTCATCTACGTTATATAAGTATTTAAAATGCTCAGAAAATATAAAAGTTACATATTATTTTAAAAGATCAAATGTGTAATAGAGTTTATTCATGAGTTTAAACATCAAAAGAGCATATTCACGAGCTTTTGAGCTAGACTCTAGAGTATTCTGTTAGTGTGTGAGTCATAAACCCAATACAATTGCCTTTGTAAACTAGCTTATTATTAGAGATAATAAAGAAATACATTATATTTTATCTGTCTTTATACTTTTCCATAATGAATTGATAAAATTATCCATGAATATTGGTTTTGTTCATAATATCAATGAAAGGCATTTGGTAATAAAACAGTTGAACCTAGAATAACGACATTCAGAATGACAATTTTTAATCACTGACAATAAAAATTACAATGAAGTAAGACTAGTATGTGGCTCTATGATATAGTTATGTTTTACTACCTATGCAGAATAAAATAAATAAATATATTATGGAGAGAATATATTGGATTGATCCACTTAAATAAGAATGCTTTATGGTAGTGTAAGTCATAAACATCCTTACAATAGTGTTTCATATTGGTATCCTTAGACTTTAAGTCTTAATGAGACTTAAGGAATTATGATTTACTTTGACATATGCCTAACTTGCTCATAAATAAATGACAAATAAGGGATTACCACTCTATTGAATTTATATCATCACCACTTGATATGTGTACTGAGTAATGTATGGTCATACTCAGGTTGTTTGATAGTTTAGATCCACAATCTTTAATCCAGTATCATAAATGAGATCATGAAAGTGGTATGCATAATAAGGATGACTTGTTCCATGACTTATGTTGTCATGATATGGGCAAAGAATCATATCAGCTTATTAGGCCAACAATTTGAGTTATAATATGGCATTTACTTAGGACATCATTAAGAATATAACAAGTTTAATAATATCTATGAACTCCTGAAGTTTATACCTAAAACGAGGCCTGCAGAATCACACACTTTGAGTTTTGGAGCTAGGGCAAAATGGTTTTTTAAGAATATCATTTCTAAGACAAAAATGAGCCAATGTTGTAGAGCACATGTTTGTGAGTATGTTCGGATTAATCTCATATTTATTGCCCAAGTAGATTTTTCATGAAGTGAAAAATATGAAATACACAGACCTTGATGGAGGCTTCTTAAGGTTTTGGGCCAGTAATCTAGATGGCCTATTGGGCTTGAAAAAAAATCCATGAAGAATCATATCAAGTGGTGAATGTTTTTCTTTGTTAAGTACAAATTTGATATGTTTTTTTTCATTCCCCATATGATTACGATAACCTAAATATGATAAGGATATGATTTTGCATAACATAGTCATACTTCAAGTAGAACTATGGTTTTTAGAGGTCTATATAAGGTTGCAGACAACCAAAAACATCCGCACCATTCTATAAGATCATTTTTGGACAAATTGAGTTCTCGAATCTTGTGCTGAAAGATTTAAAATAAAGAAACCACAAGGAAGAAGAAAGATCAACTACTTAGTTTGAAGCTTCGTCCAACTATTTTCTTAGATTGAACTTGATTTATTGATTGCTAAGATTTTTAGAAATTTGTCGAATCCATTGATGATATTTTGAACAACTCATTTAGAAATTTGTCCTTACATATAATTCATATGGTATTGAACTTGATTTACTGATTGCTAAGATTTTTAGATTGTTCTGGGTTAATCTATTAAAATTCATTCGGCCCATAAGCTAAAATAAATAATGGTTTCCAACATGTTCAAGCTCAGTGTGTTTATGATATAAGTTCAAAAATTTATTTAGACTCATTTAATATTGAGCCAGTCATAAGCAAGCTTATTTCAAAGCAAAAATTGAGTCACTCATGAGTAACTCGATTCATTGACACCCTTAATCAATATAGAAAATAATTATTACATTCTTGAGTTTTACATACAAACAAACCACTGGGTTTTTTACTGCGATTTAGGTGATGATTTTCTAAAATTTTATAATGTATTTAAAAGTTGAACTCGATTATATTATGTTGAACTATAAGTTAATATGAAAGAGATAGCACAAACTAAAATGAAATTAAAAACAACAAATATTCAAAGATGTAATAGATATTTTTGAGAGATGTATTAGCTAATTGCTCAATTGTTTTATCAAAAAAAGTGATTACAAATTGTTAAATGCTTAAATAAAAAAATAATTATTAATTGATAAGTTTTAATGATTTGTTTTTATAAAAAAGTTTTTTTATAAGAAAGTTAAGGATAAATTGTTAAATTTTAAATAAATTATACAATTATAAATTGATAATAAACTTTTGAATAAAAACAAAAGTGATAAATGGTATTAAAATTTGCATCTTCACATAAATGTTTTCCAGGAATTTTGAAAAGTCAAACTTGAAAAGAATATTTATGAAAAAAATTTGGCATCATATTTTGTCTATATAAAGCTTCCTATGGTGTCATACCAATGTTGCTGTGATATTGATTGTTATAAGCATATTCAATTAATGATATTTACCTATCCAGAGAGCCCTAAATTCTAATACACATGACTGTAGCATTTTTTCCAGTGTTTGAATAGTTCTTTTAGTATGTCTGTCTATTTGAGGATGAAGTAAAGTACTAAAATTCAATTTAGTAACTTAGGCACTGTTAATGTCTGTCATACAGAACGATAAACCTTAGATCTCTATCTAATACTATAGCTATAGGAATTCTATGCAATCAGACTATCTCTCGAATGCATAACTCTGCCAACTATTCTAGAGATATTCCTACTCTGATACGTAAGAAATGTGTAGACTTGGTTAATGTATCAAGAATTACCCATGATGCACCTTTTCCATTCTGAGTGCATGGTAATCTTATCATAAAAATCCATTGTAATCCTTTCCTATTTCTAGACTGGTGTATGCAACGACTAAAGTTTACTTATTGATGGATAATATTTAGCTTTCACTTGTTAGCATACTAAACATCTAGATACGAACTCTACTACATCTCTCTTTATATTTGACCAAAAATAATATTGTTTTAGAGTATGATACATTTTTGTCACACCTTGATTAGACGCTGGACATATGGAGCATTATATACTTCATCCATTTTCTCCTGTCTGATCCTATGTATATCTGGTACACATACTCTGGGTCCATCATTATCGACTCATCAATCAACTAAAATGGTATCTCAAAACCTTGATCAATTTGTTCAGTATAATAACCAATGTCACGATTAACACTCCCAATTTAGACATTTCTAGCTTTGCATTCAAGCTTCGTAGAGCTATCAGATTGGTCATTACTGTTAATTGTGAGCTAGATAAAGCAACACAGGATTTTTGGCCAAGTGCTTTAGTAACCACATTTGATTTCCTTGGATAGTACTCAACCATGTAATCATAATCTTTTGATAGCTCTAGCCATCTTCTTTGTCTTATGTTTAGCTTTTTTTGGGCCATTAAATATTTTAGACTTTTATGATCTGTATAAATCTAAAATGTTTCCTTGCATCAACTTCTAGATCATGTACTGGATAATTTATTTCATGTGGTTTGAGCTATCTAGAAGCACATGCAATGACTTTTCCATTCTATATGAGTACTCACCCTGGTCCATAATATGAAGCATCACTATATATTACAAAGCCTCCTATGCCTATAAGAATTGTAAGAACTGGAGCCGTCGTTAGTCTGTGTTTTAATTCATTAAAACTTTCATGACACTATTTGTTCCCCTGAATAGATACATTCTTTCTGAGTAATCTTGCTAGTGAAGCTGCTATAATTGAAAATCCTTCAAAAAAATCTTCTATAATAACCAACCATTTTGAGGAAATTACATATCGCAGTGACTGTTTTAGGAGGTTACCAATTTAGCACTAATTCAATCTTTTTTTTGGATCTACTCATATTCCTTGCCCAGATATCACATATCTTATGAAGACTACGTGATCCAACTAGAACTCACATTTGCTAAGTTTTATCTATAGTTGTTTTTCTCTTAATATTTTCAATACTATCTGCAAATGCTCTTTGTTCTCTTTGTTATTCCTTGAGTATATCAGTAAATCATCAATAAAGACAATCACAAACTAATCAAGAAAATACTGGAATATCTTATTCATTAATGCCATGAACGCCACTGGATATTTGTTCCTTACTATTACTTGATTGACTTTTTTGTAATCAATAAACACCCTAAGGGTCTTGTCTTTTTTCTACACATATAATATTGGTGCTCACTAAGACAAAACACTCAGTCAAATAAACCCTCTCTCAAGTAACTCTTGTAATTTCTTCTTCAAGTCTTATAGTTTAGTTGGTGTCATTTTGTATGGTTCTACAAATATTGGTGCTAAACCAAGAAGTAACTCAATAGTGAATTTTGTTTCCCTATTAAGTGGTAATCCTAATAGATCTTCTGTAAATATATCTTGGTATTGTTCTACTATTGGTATTCCTTTTACACTTTCATACATTTTTGTTCTATCAACCATATATGCACTAAGCTTCACATCCTTTTTGAATCATCGTAAAGGTTGTAAAGATGATACTAGGCAACTAACCACTAACTTCCTTTCTCTATAAAATATTACTTTACTTTTCTCTTTTAGTTGAATAATTATTTCTTTTGCAATTCATCCTACTTTAGCTCAATGTTGTGCTAACCAATCTATTCTTAGTATGATATTAAATTCATCTAATTCTAGTAGGATTAGATTTGCTAATAATTCTAAATTATGAATCTTTATTATGCAATTCTTGTATATTATATGCACCCATATTATTTCACCTAAAAGAGTATGGAATCCCAGGCTTTGTGTCAATTATTAGGTTTTACTTTCGTTGTGTGTATTATTTTAGATGTAATGAATGAATGCGTAAAACCTGGATTTATAAGTACATAAATAACAATATCAAATAAGTACAACTCACCAGTAATGACCTCTAGGGCGTTGATAGCTTCTTGTCTAGATATGACAAATACTCTAGCCTATTCCTATGACTATGTCCCTAAGGATCCTCTACATCTGCTATATGATGGACCTATTGTTGATCCTCTACCCCTACCACGGTTAGCACTGGCTGTTGACATGGAGCTCAAATTCTTAAAATCCATTCCCCAAATTTGAATTCACTTTTTAATAAAAAGAGAAAATAATTTACATTACTTTAATAAAACACACTCGGGTCAATAGTTTACAAAATATTATACATACGCAGAAGCCAAAAACATTTTTATATATTAATGTACAAATGTACAATACAATAGCTGAAAACAAAATCCTGGAGCCGAACCTCTAAATCAACTTTGATATGCCTTTGATCACCAACAATCTAGTCTACGGCAGCTATCTACAATCTGCACCACAATTCAACATTCAAACAAGTGACTATTTACAAAAACTCAGTAAGTGGAAATCAGAATATTGAATAAATAAAGTGCAGGGGAATAGCACGAGATCGTGTTGGATGAACATGAGGACGTGCTCAACAGCTTTCTCAATGACACGTCATGTCAAATGAACATGAGCTGTGTTCATATAACACAAACCCAGGTAACACGATCGTGCTACCCTAAAGCACGAGGACGCGCTCATCACCTTTCCAGAAGTCTCCCAGCAACACGAGGCGTGCTGGTCAGCACGGGGTCATGCTTGAGCTACTGTTTTGATACCTTAATTTCTGTTTTCACTCAATTTCTACCAAACAAGTTTCATGCATATTTCAACATATTCAATATACATTCTTAACCATACCAGCAATGTTTACACAACCAAAACACATATAATCACACTTGTTTGCAAAGAACTATCATTAAGTACCAAACACATACCAATACACAATACATATGAAATCCATCATATTAATCCAGCATTCAAGTATAAACAGCAATAAAATCATGTCACAATGAATTCCAAATGTGTCATGTATGCAAATGAATAACACGCACACACATTTGTGAACACCCGGGGCTTACATCCTTCAGCATCTCACCGACATCAGGAATCTCTCAACAGGAATTGCGAATCTTACACAGAAATTGTCGGGAATCTCTCAACTGACTCGTCAAGAATCTCTCAACCGACCTGCCAGGAATCTCTCAACTGACAGTACGCATTACACGCTAAGTACTCTGTAGGTCCAACCTACTAATTCGGCCTAGTGTCACACAAATCATGCAACATAAATGAATATATGTATTCAAATGGCCTCACATAACACATGTATGCTAAAAAACAAAGCAAATGTCATGCTTTCATATGTCATAGCAAATCACATGCTAAAATATACACAATGTCAACTACAAGTCAACATAAAATCAATTTGGCATATAATACAATAGAGAATACAAATGACAATCACAAAATCATGCTCATATAAATCATAAGCCAGAAATCTCACCAAACTTATCATATTAGTCAAACATAATACATATATGAGTATTCACATACTTTATTCTTAATTATCAAGCTTTAAGCTCTTCTTTCTTTCTTTATTATTCATTAAGTATAAAGACAGTTAATTAGGATTACTATTACAACCATGCGAAATACTCGTATATATAACATTGTAAGTGGAATCCACTTACCTCAAAATACGTGCAAACCTAGTACCGATTCATCGACTCAACTGCTCCCAATTTGTCTTGATACTCCTAGACAATAAAACACTCATAAATCCTTCATTCACTTAATTCCATTCATAAACATCATTTCAAATCAGTTTTCAGTATCTAAACACAACTGCTACACCTCATCTCAATAGCAATCTAGAAAGTTCAATACTCATCTAAGTAAAAAGAAGCTTAGTTCTTACCTTAGATGACTTTCTTTCTTGATTCTTGTAAGAATTTCCAGTTTTTCTTGCTAAATCAAGTTGAAATCAATGACTGGAGCGGAATTAGGGTTTCCCAATCAACCCACTTGCTTCCAACCTCTATTTTTGACTATAATGAATTGAATCAATCGATTAGTTCATTTCAGCTCCTTCAACACGATCGTGAGCATAAGTCATGCCATTTGGTCATACCGTGATTTTCTTAGCCCGTGGCCCTGTTCCATCGGGCACGCTGTCATTCTACTGTTAATTCAACATGAGTCGTGCTGATTTCCAAGACACGAGCACGATGTTGTGCTCTTCAGCACCCATGAGCAAGAGGGCGTTCTCATGACCGTGCTCACTGCAATTTTCCACAGAATTGTTTGCACTTAACTGAATTGATCTATTTTGCTTCTGTTTTAAGTTATTTTCCATATAAATTAATTCATATAAATTCTAGGACATTACAGTTGATCCTATTGATCCAATACTGTGCATCATTGGTTAGAACTAGAGCTACACTTTTATGTTATCCTATACCATATCCTTTACCAAATTCTCTGCAAAAATATATCTAAGGTTTAAAAGGTCAAAGTTGAGACCTAGTATGTCATCTGTATCCAATATGAATAGGCATGTATTCATCTCTTTTCCCCAATTTACTAGACTCTCCTAAATGTATCTCTCTCCCCATCTCTTTTATTTCCCATCTTTATTATCACCATCCTTGAGGAGTTCCTCTATTCTGACTATAAGATCTCTTAAGTCTGCATAGTTTTTCATTTCAATCCTGCTGATTTTTCTTTGAATGTTCCTATTTTGTCCACCAATATCCTACATTTATCCTTCTCTATATGGATAATACTAGCAACATAGTAAGATAACTGGGTGAATTTCATCTAATACTCTGCTACTGTCATATTTCCCTGCTTTAAAGCAAGGAACTCATTCTATTTTGCATTAGTGTAGACCTTTGACATATAGTTTCTTTCAAATTATCTTAAAAAGTTATCCCAGGTAAGTACTAAAGGAAATCCCAAAGCATAAGGAACTATCTTCCACCAATTATAAATACCCATACAGTAAAGATATAGTAAAATCCAACCTTTTATCTAACATTGACCATATCATTTCAAACATTCTTTCAGTCCTCTCCAATCAGTTTTTAACAAATTCTAAATCTATATTCTTTAACTCTTTGAAGTTCTTAGATCTCATCTAATATAAATTCATCTACAATTCTCTGTATATAAGATAGTGCTATAGGGATGGGTGTTCTGGATCATAATGTTATTAATGCTCTGAGTCATAAGGCTCGTGATATGAAGAAGCATGTGACATCTATACTATGTCAAATGGATCTAGTGCTCCCACTCTCTAATGGCTGACGTGGGTGAGACATATGTCCTATACACAAAAATGAAAAATATTTAGCACACAATTCACATAATGCAAACACATATGCATATCATAAATAACACAATTCCATATTCCACAGTGATTCTATCTCTGCTCGAATACTAAAATATAACATCCTAAACTAATTATCTAATTAATCATGTAATTAAAGTTTTAGTTAACTTATCAAATCGAATATTTTAAGACTTTTTTGTATCGTATTATATTTCTACTATTTATATTAACTAACTAATATTTATTTATTAATTTTAAATTATTTCAATTTAATACAATATGCAGTACAACCACTAACACAGTCTAGAATACGACCCATGCTAGTGTAACGCGTCCTATGGGCACGACCCCATGTTGAATGAGCACGCCTCGATTCATATTCAACATGGTGATTGTGTCAATTAAACATGTCCGATGTGAATTCTGCTATATTTATAAATAACTCTAAAATCAACCAAACATAAATCCAAACTCCATAACATATACTCAAGATCAAACAACAACTATAACCTGATAATCAACATACAACTCAATCTGATACATCATTAGAACATGTCAATATCATTTTATATTCTGCACATCTCCAAAATCATTTAATATTCTGCTCGTCTCCATATTCTATTCGTCTCATCTCTAGATATCCGCTCATCTCTAATTGATCAACCAACATACTTTCATTAGGGCTGGCAATGCGGGTCGTGTCGTGTTAAATGGGTTGGGTCAAGAAACGGGTATAACACGAATATACTAAACTCGCACACGATAAGTTTATTTAAACGAGTCAAACTATCAACCCGTACACGACATGATTTTTAACGGGTTGACCCGACACGACCCGTTTAATACGATTAATTTAACGGGTCAGCTTTAAAAGTATAACATGACTCGACCCGTTTGACACGTTTAAGTTAACAAGTTAAATTTCAACAAGAATAATGATTGACCTGTTTAACCCATTTATTTTCACAGTTTAATTTTTAATACAATTAGACATGTATTGACCCGCTTAGGCACAACTAACTATAGCATATTAAAAAATTAAACATTTAGCATATCCAATGTATGACACATACAAATAGGTAACAGAGGCTTTAAAGGTTCCACAATAAAGCCAACGCTAAAATTGCTATTACCTGCAAAGTTTATTAATTGAAAAAGCATTAAACTAGTTCTCTTCTTCCTATTCATCCTCGTTCCAGCAACATTTTAGAATTGAAATAAGGTACATTGCATGTTGAATGATAGGAAATGCGGTTGCTTGCGTGTAGGTAACAGCATTCGGAACCCAATGCGAGAATCAGGCGACAGATTGAACCTTGGAACTCGAGGTAAGTGCTTTTGCCACTTACTTGTTGTGTATAACTTATGTTTGATTGGTTCTTGTATGGTCAATGCTTCTTTGATGTAAATTAAAATAAATTTTGGCTTGACAAACTTATTAGTGAATAATGTCAATATGGATGCTTACTAATTGGAATGGTTTATATATATACATATGTTGGCTTGATGGGATGAATGTCATGTGCTATGTGTTTCTGATCTTTATGATCAAAGGATGGTGTATGCTTGATAACTATATTATTGAGAAATGGTTAATTGTGCTAAGAATTCTTGTGGAAACAATATGGCAAGGTGGAATGGAACTTAGCATGTTGAGCATACATCGAGGAATGAGATAATGGCATTGCATTGTGACATGTGCATGAGCATCCTATGTATGTCATGATGGGGGCCTCATGGCCAATTATGCGCGAAGGGAGTGGACTCTCCTTATATGAAAACAGGGACCTCGTGGCCAAACATGCGCAAAGAGAGTGGACTCTCTCTTATATGATATGAGGGCCTTGTGGATAAAGGGCAATTAAAATAGGGGCCTCGTGGCCAATATGGGCAAAGAGAATGGACTTTCTCTTGAGATATGAAGACTCCAGAGCATGGCATTGTATATTCCATTTTTGCATTCGAATAAATATGCATTCATGAATTATTCCTTGAGTTAGTGTGTTGTGATTGGATCCAAGTTAGATGATGGTTATGTATGTGTATGTGATATGTACAGAATGATTGAGGTTTATGTTGAGGTTTATGATTGTGGATTTGATTCTTAAAGTGTATGTTGATTTCGTGTTGAATGGTTAATTGTTATGCTAATGATAAATGACACATATCATGGTTGGGTAAGTTTGCTAAGAAGGTTATGGTGGCTTTCTTTGATAAGTTATGTTTTAGGTATATGTATGAGTTGTGTAATGGTGTCTTGAATGCTTGTGTGGATGGTCATGAATGTTTGTTTGATTCCATCTAGTGTGTGGAATTATGTGTTTAATGGTTAAATGCGATGAATTGGATGAATATGGGGGTTGTATGTGTGCATTGAAGGTTGTTTTGGTATGCTAAGTGTAAATGATAAGTGTATGTTTGAAGGAAGACTTGGAAATTCGGATAGAATGGTGTGGAGGTATATAATGTACGTTATTTAGAGAAATAGCGTACGTTAGTGCCATTTAACCTACGTTAATTACATCTTAGCATACATTATTCATACTGCAGATCTGGGGAAGAAAAACGTACGTTACCTAGGGTATAAACCTACGTTATTTTGCCCAGAAAATCTAATTTTGGCCTGAATACTGTACTAATGCATATCTAAAGTATACAAATGATATAGGATAGTTTCCTGAACATATTAAACACTTAAATGATGGAATATGACCTAACTTGAATGTCTTAAACACTTAATGCTTATATTGTGGGAATTGCTAGGCACGAATGCGGCTTTGTGTCATATGGGCACAACTGTATTTGACCGAAGGTTATTCTGCGCATACAACATAATAACTGTTTGACCGAAGGTTCTCTATTGTCGAGCAGTTAAGGAGTAGTGTAGAGTCTCTAGGTTACGTTTTAGTCGTATCTATGCCAGCTGGAGGTATCATTATGGTAGACAAAGTGTTGAGAAATTATGAGCTGAGGATTGGTGAGCTGAGTTATAAAGCGGGCTTGATTGTATTGAGGATGACCGACTTTGGTGTGATTTTGGGGATGGACTGTTTCTCCAGAAACAAAGCCGTAGTGGATTGCTACAAGAAGGAGGTAGTGATAGAGGTTAATGGCGAGAAGAGAGATTTTCTTGTCAGAGAACGAAGGTTATACCTTCCTGCTTGGTTTCTGCAGCGATGGCTGCGAGGTTAATCAGGGACAAATGCAAGGCGTATTTGGCGTGTGTGACCGATGTAGGATAAAAAAAGCTAGGAGTTGGTGATGTGTAGATAGTGAGGGAGTACCTAGAGGTATTCCCAGATGAGTTGTCGAGTTTACCGCTGCAGAGAGAGGTAGATTTTGAGTTTGAGACTGTGTCGGGGGCAGCACCAGTCTCGATAGCTCCGTGTCGGATGGCAGCGGTAAAGTTGCAAGAGTTGAAGAACCAGTTAAAAGAGCTTCTGGAGAAGGGTTTTATTAGACCGAGTATGTGACCTTGGGGTGAACCGGTAATGTTTATTAAGAAGAAAGATGAGAGCATGCGGTTTTGTATAGATTGCCGACAGCTGAATAAATTGACGGTGAAGAATAGGTATCTGTTGCCAAGGATTGATGATCTGATCAATTAGTTGAGGAGAGCCACGGTGTTCTCAAAGATAGACTTGAGATCAGGGAATTGGTAGCTGCAAGTGGAGGAGAGCTCCATTCCTAAGACCGCGTTCAAGACTCTTTACGGCCACTTCGAGTTCACAGTGATGTCGTTTAGTCTGACTAACGCGCCGGTAGCCTTTATGGCTTTGATGAACAAGATTTTTCAGTCGTTCTTGGATAACTTTGTCGTGGTTTTCATCGAAGATGTGTTGCATTATTCCAAGGATCGGTTGGAGTATGAGGGACATTTGAGACAAGTGTTGGAGAAACTTAGGGAAAAACAGCTATATGCAAAGTTCGATAAGCGTGAGTTTTGGATGTGTGTGGTGGTTTTCTTAGGCCATGTTATATCGGCAGAGGACGTGATGCCAGATCCCAGTAATATAAAGGCAATTCAGGAGTGGGAGGCTCCTAGGAATGTGACAGAGCAGTTTCTTGGGATTGGGAGGTTATTATCGGAGATTTATAACTGATTTCTCTAAGATAGCGAGGCCACTGACTAATATTCTAAAGAAGAACACTCTGTTCATTTTGAATGAGCGGTGTGAGGAGAGTTTTTGGGTGTTAAAGCGGAGGTTAGTGGAGGCTCCGATACTGGTATTACCGACCGATGGTGGAGGATTTGTGGTTTATACGGACGCTTCTAAAGCGGGATTGGGAGGAGTATTAATTCAGAATGGAAGGGTAATTGCTTACACTTTTAGACAGTTGAGACAGCATGAGGTCAATTACCCAACCCACGATTTGCAGTTGGCAGCTATCATTCACGCCTTAATGGTGTGGAGACACTATTTGTATGGTGAGACATTCTAGATTCTGACCTATCATAAGAGTCTAAAATATATAACTACGCAGCAAAAGTTGAATCTAAGACAGAGGAGTTGGATTGAGCTTCTCAAGGACTATGATTGTACCATCGACTACCATCTGGGTAAAGCTAATGTGGTTGTAGATGCGTTGAGCCAGAAGGGTAGAGAGGATGATGATTCAGTGGCATATAAGGTAGAGTCATTATTCGCATTGAGAGCGTGGAAAGTACAGCTTGATTTGGTTCAGGGGGAGATGTTAGCGAACATGCAGGTTCCCTAGATGCGAGATCTGATAGCAAAAAGACAGAAGGATGATGAGCACTTGATGAAGATAAAGAGAAAAATTGAGAAAGGGAAGTCGGCCACCCCCATAGGTTAGATAAGGAGGGTGTGTTGTACTATAAGGAGCAGTTGTGTGTTCCTGACCTAGCTAAGGTCAAAGATGTTCTGATGACAAAGGCACATTCCTCCAAACTTTCAATGCATCTGGGCTGCACTAAGATGTATAGAGACATGCGAGAGATGTATTGGTAGGTGAATATGAAGAGGGATATCGCCGACTTTGTAGCTCGATGTTTCTCTTGCCAGCAAATCAAGGTAGAACATCAAGCTCCAACAGGGAAACTAAAGCCTTTAGAAATTCCCCAGTGGAAATGGGAGAAGGTGACGATGGATTTTTTTATGGGGTTACCGAGGACATTTAGGAGACATGAGGCCATGTGGGTTATAGTGGACAGATTGATGAAATCTGCACACTTTTTGGCGATTCGACAGGATGACACCTTGGATAAGCTGGAAAGCTTGTATGTTACAAAAATTGTGACATTTCATGGCATGCTTGTGTCGATTGTTTTAGATAGAGACCCCAGCTTCACTTCATGTTTCTAGAGGAGCTTACATGATGTTATGGGTACTAGACTACGATTTAGTATCACATTTCACCCTCAGAATGATGGTATATTTGAATGGAATATTTAGACCGTGGAGGATATGTTGAGAGCGTGTGTGCTGAAGTTTGGGGTAGCTGGGATGATCGCTTGTCACTGATAGAATTCACCTAGAACAACAACTACCACTTGAGTATTGGTATGATGCCTTATGAGGCGTTATATGGTCGGACATGCCGGAGTCCAGCATATTGGGATGTTGAGGGCTTACGGCAGATTGAGGAGCTTGAGTTGGTGCAGTAGATGCTGGAGAAAGTGAATGTGGTGAAAAGGTGTTTGCAGGCCGCTCAGGATCGCCAGAAGAGTTATTTTGATCGACACCACAGAGAGGTGACTTATGAAGTCGGAGACAGGGTATTTTTGAGAGTGTCGCCTTAGAGAGGCATGAGCTGAGTCCGAGATATGTTGGACCCTATGAGATCATGTGGAAGGTTGGACCAGTTGCTTATCTGTTTCAGTTACCAGAGGAGTTGTCCAGACTTTACAATGTATTCTATGTCTCGATGCTCAGGAGGTACCGTTTTGACATGACCCATGCGATCAGCCCTCTAGAGTTAGAGATTGCTGATGGTCTTACCTACGAGGAGGAGCCCCTAGAAATTTTGGATCAGCAGATCCGACAGTTGAGGAATCGGGAGATTTCGATGGTGAAGGTGAAGTGGAGTTTCCACTCGCCTAAGGAGGCGGCTTGGGAGGTGGAGAGCAATATGCGGGATCAGTACCCGCACTTGTTTCCCGAGACTTGATGTGTTTGAGGTATGTTCTAACCCTTGTTGATGTTTTGACTTTGAGTGCTGAGTAGGAATGTTTAAGTTTAAATGTTAAAGTTGAGTTATGATGTTTCGGTTTGAGTTAGTGTTTGAATATTTGAAAACCTAACTTGTTTTAATTTCGGGGACAAAATTTTCTAGGGGGAGAGCTGTAATGGCCCGAAAAATGACTGTTTAATATGGAATAATGTAGGATTATGTTAGGGTAAAGTGTATGGAAGCATATGGGTATGTTTGGAATGAAAACAAGTCGAATATGGTTGTGTTGCAGACTGATGTGGAATAACGTACGTTATTCCCTTAAATAACGTATTTTATTCATTCAGACAGTCCAAATTCTGCATTTTACTAACGTACGTTAATTTGGACAATAAACAAACGCTATTGGGACTCTGGACATGTCATTAAATGTTCGAAACACACTTTAAATGGGTCATAACTCCCTCCTAACAACCAAAACACTATCCCAACTTCCAAGCCATCATTCCCTTACCTTCCAAACATCAAACCTACCAAAGAACAACGGATTTCCACCGAATTAACAACACATTCATCCTCAAATCGAGTCTTCCTCCCTCTAGGGTTTTAAGTGATGGGAAACAAGGTAAAACCTCAATCCCAATCTGAAATGTGATGGAAAATAGGTACATTTGGTAGTGTTTTGATGGGTTTTTGATGTAGTTCATGATTCTATACGTCTTTAACCCTAAAACATACATTTTGGTGAGATTTAAGAGATTAGGGTTTTAGGAAAGTTTTGGTTTTTTTGGGAAATTATTATGGGAGGTTTAAATAAGGTACATTGCATGTTGAATGATAGGAAATGTGATTACCTCTATGTAGGTAACGGCATTCGGAAACCAAAGTGGGACTCGGGCGACGGATTGAACCTCAGAGCTCGAGGTAAGTGCTTTTGCCACTTGTTGTATATTTCTTATGTTTGATTGGTTCTTGAATGGTCAATGCTTCTTTGATGTAAATTAAAGTAAATTGTGGCTTAAGAAACTTATTAGTGAATAATGTCAATATGGATGCTTACTAATTGGAATGGTTTATATATATACATATGTTGGCTTAATGGCATGAATGCCATGTGCTATGTGTTTGTGATTCTCATGGCCAAACACCCGCAAAAAGAGTGGACTCTCTCTTACATGATATGAAGGCCTTGTGGCCAAAAGGCAATTAAAACAAGGGCCTCGTGGCCAATATGAGAAAGAGAATGGACTTTCTCTTGAGATATGAAGACTCCGAAGCATGGCATTGTATATTCCATTTTGGCATTCGCATACATATTCATTCATGAATTATTCCTTGAGTTAGTGTGTTGTGATTGGATGCAAGTTAGATGATGGTTAATTATGTGTATGTGATATGTAAAGAATGATTGACGTTTATATTGACGTTTATGATTGTGGCTTTGATTCTTAAAGTGTATGTTGATTTCGTGTTGAATGGTTAATTGTTATGATGATGATAAATGACACGTATCATGGTTGGGTAAGTTTGCTAATAAAGTTATGGTGGCTTGCTTTGATAAGTTATGTTTTGGATATATGTATGAGTTGTGTAATGGTGTCTTGAATTCTTATGTGGATGGTCATTAATGTTTGTTTGATTACGGCTAGTGTGTGGAATTATGTGTTTAAGAGCTAAATGCGATGAATTAGATGAATACGGAGGTTGTATGTGTGCCTTGAAGCTTGTTTTGGTATGCTAAGTGTAAATGATAAGTGTATGTATGAAGGAAGACTTAGAAATTCGGATAGAATGGTTTGGAGGTATATAACGTACGTTATTTAGAGAAATAACGTACGCTAATGCCATTTAACTTATGCTAATTACATCTTAGCATACGTTATTCATACTACAGATCAGGGGAATAATAACGTACGTTACCTAGGGTATAAACCTACGTTATTTTGCCCAGAAAACCTATTTTTGGCCTGAATATTGTACTAATGCATATCTAAAGTATACAAATGATATAGGATAGTTTCCTAAACATATTAAACACTTAAATGATGGAATATGATCTGACTTGAATGTCTTAAACACTTAATGATTATATTGTGCGAATTGTTAGGCACGAATGCGGCTTTATGTCATGCGGGCACAACCGTATTTGACCGAAGGTTCTCCTGTGCATACAACATAATAACTATAAGGATGCGCTTACTGAGTATTCTTTATACTCACCTTTATTTTATTGTGTATATGTGTGCAGAGTGACAGTAGCTGGTGCAGAGACTTCTTTTGGCAGAGCTCGCCCGTGTGATACCGTGCTGATGGGTTGTCTCCTAGAGATTTTTGGAGATTTACACTTTTTCATTTTGTATAGCCATACACATGTTAGTATAAGCTTTTAGCACTTACATTCTTTTAAACCGAAAACCATACGCTTCTGCATACTTTGAAAATACTTTTGTATTGAGTTGGTTTAATGAAATGCATATTGCCAGTCCTTATATATACATACATATTTTCTTAAATTGAATTGTGTTGTTATTTTGAAAAGGAAAAAAATGGGTACGAAAATTGAGATTTAATGAAAAATGAACTTTGCAAAAATGGGGTTCACATTTATTGAGACTAAATTTCTAAATTTTGGTGAAGTGGGATCCAATTTCACTTTATTTGAGATCAATGAATCAGAAACACCTTAATCACTCAATTTGAGTGAGACAAATGAAGGTAGTAATACAAATCCTTCACAATATACAAATTATAGTGATGAAGGACTTGATTGGAGTGGGACTAATATTCAAAACTCAAGGGAGAATATGGATGTTGATCCCTATGGGAGTAATTTGAGTGACAAAATGGATATTGATCCTAGTGGGAGTCATGAGAATATGGATATTTGTTAGTCAAATGCCAAATCTTGATGGATATAGAAGATATGTTGATTAAGAAGTCGACCTACTAATAAAGTAAAAAAGAAAGAAGGTTCCACCGCGTCGCTATACAATGAATAATGAAACCAATGTAAGTCATGTCTTTTCTACCTTGACTCAAATTAATGATATACTTGTTACATTGTATGCTATTATGAATTCTCCATATAAATATGAATGGATTAAGGCAATGTAAAGTGAGATGAATTCTATGAGGAAGAATCGAGTTTAAAAACTTGTGGATCTTCTTAAAGGTAGAAAGCCTATTGGAAAAAAATCGATCCATAATATTAAATGTAATTTTGAAGGCAAACCAATTTAGACTAAGATTCATTTGGTAGCGAAAGGGTTCACACAACAAGAGGCAATTGATTACTCTGAAATGTTTTCCCCTATTATATGTTTTATGTCTATAAAGATGATTCTAGCTTTAATAGTTCATTTGGATTTACAATTACATCAAATGAATGTAAAGATTTCATTCCTTAATTGTGAGTTAAAGCAAAAAATATATATGGTTTAACAAAAAGGTTTCATAGTTCAAGGTAGTGAACACAAGGTATGTAAGTTTATGAAGTCAATTTATGGACTAAAGCAGTCTTTGAGACAGTGGTACTTTAAGGTTATTGATGAGGAAATGCGTGTCTATAGTTAGCGTGGATGTGGAAACAAATTTTTCATTTTAACAGTGTACGTAGACAATATATTGTTAGTAAGTAATGACATTTCATTGCTAAATGAAGTTAAGACTTGGTTGTCTTCTGTTTTATAAATGAAAGATTTATGTGAAGCTCATTATATTCTTAAGATTAATATCACAAGAGATCGGTCTAAAAATTGTTAACTCTCTCTTAAATGACATATATCAACAAGATTTTTGAACGATTCCATATGAGTAATTGTAAGCCTATTTTGACACATCGATCGCACAAGGTGATTATATTGATGCTAGTATTGAACTGAAGAGTTCATAGGAAGTAAAGAAGATGAGGGAAGTTCCTTATAAGAGTGTTATAGGTAGTATGATGTATACTATGCTATGCACAAGACCTAATACCACATTTGCGATTGGATTGGCAAGTAGATATCATTCTAATTCGGGTCTTAGACATTGGGAGCCAGTTAAGAGAATCTTGACGTATTTGAAAGGAATCTCAATTTATACATTATGTTATCAAGGAATGGACTTGTAGTTGCATGGTTACACTGATGTAAATCATGGAAAATATGAAGATCGTAGAAAGTCTACATCTGGTTATGTGTTCACGTTTAGTAGCGGAGCAATTTCTTGGTGTAGCAAGAAACAAACATGTGTCGCTTTATTAATTGTAACGTCCTAAAATTTATACGAATTAATTTATGTGGAAATAACTTAAAATAGATGCAATTCAGATTGAATTAGGGAAGTGCAGAAAATTCTGTAAAAAAGTGCAGTGAGCACAATCATGAACACTTCTCGTACTCATGAGTGCAGATGAGCACGACTTCGTGCTCGAGTCTAGGAAATCATCATGAATCGTGTTGAATTTATTGCAGAATGAGATCATGCACGACTGAACAAAATCACTTGCTGAGAATGCAGGATACGACCAAATGGGACGACACGTGCTCTAGGTCGTGTTAATTGGGTTGTAGTTGATCAACTGACTGATGCACTCTGTTCTTTTCAAACCAGAGCAATTTGGTGAATTCTCAATAGATGAAAACCCTAGCTATGATTAGAGGAAGAATAAAGTAGTATTCTAAGCAAGAAACAACTATATTCTTACATATATTCAAGCTTAAGTCATTAATGTAAGTTGTATGCTTCCTTTTGAGCATATATGTGTAAGCTTAAGGAATGAATATGGTGAAAAGTTGTTGGAATTCTGAATATGCATGAGAAAAAGGTGTATTTAGTGAGCTCAGAGCTAAAGAGACCTATGTTAATGAATTAAACCTATGTGGTTTAGGATTTCATGAAAAGAGGAGCTTAAGAATGGTTGGGAAGCTTCTGAGATTTTATTTGGATTACGATAGGATTGTGGTGCTGATTCTTTGTGTAGAATCAATATGAAAATGTGTTATTAATAGCCTTATAATAGGATCTATACGATGATTAGATCGAACTTGAGCCCAAGCCAATTTTCTATATTGTCGAGATAAAGGGTTTATGCTTACTATTTAAATTTATAAGATTAATTCTTACTTGTTAGAATGTAAATAGATTTAAAAGCTAAAAAATAAAGGTTCTATATGAACTTATGTATGTAAAGCTTTGTTCTTTGAGCTATGTGATACAATTCTTTACCTCGATCATGTGTTTGTTGTGTTCTTTAACTCTGTGTGAGATGGTTACATGTTTTCTATATTCAATTGGTGTGTACTATGAATGATAATATGGAAAACATGAGATGACTCTGTGTAATTATATTATGTGCTCTGTGTGAGCAGTGTTGTGTGACTTATATGAATGTGATCTATTCATTCATATGTGTTACATATCATTTGTGTGATACGATGTCTGTGTGACTATGATTCCTGTGTGGATAAAGGACATGTTGTTTGCTATTCTGGACGTGTTGTGTTCTGTCTGTATTTACGAGCTATATGCTCAGAGCTGTGTGCTCAGGCTATATGCCACTCCTCTATTGTGTGCGATAGAGAACTCCACTACTATGTGCTATGGTGGACAAAAACCCAGGGACATCATGTGTAGATTTGTATTGGCATTGCATACATTTGTATTCATATGATTATAATGCCATGTTATGGATCCGTGTGATATAAAAGTTGTTTTGCTTGAGATTGTTGTGTGCCATCCTGTGTGGATATTGATCTGTGTGATCCTGATATTTCTGTGTATGTAAGATGAATTTGGTATGTAGATTACCTTATGTTAGGTCCTTGTACTATACATACCATATCTTGGGTTTCCTATGTTGTGTGTTGAAATAAGTGTGTTATTTTGTGTGAATTGGCTTTGTATATGTCTACAATGAGTATGAAATTAAAAGGATAGATTGTTGTGTGCTAATCTTGCAAAAATAGAATTGAATAGGCATTTTCGAAGCTCAACGCACGCTCGTGTTGTCCAGCATGCCATCGTGTTGGAGGTCAATCTCTTGAACATAAGAACTTTGATTCTATTAGATTTAGGATAGGTATGTGCAATTTGAATGAATTATGAGTTGTTGATATATGTTGATGTTTGATACATTGTTGATGATATGTTTGATTTTATCAATAGGAAGTTGTTTGATTTAATTCATGTTAAATTATGATGTTTGAAAATGATTGGGGGTTTGATTTTGAATTTATGTTGATGATTGACATGTATGTGGTTTGATTGATGATTGCATTTTAGTTGTTGATAAAATTATTATGTAATTTGTGAACATGTTGAACAAATTTATTTTTAATGCATATATGTTTCAATTTTATGATGTTTATGTTTTTAAGTTAACTTATTAACTCTGCATGATATGATGTTAAATTTTGGTATGTGGATAAGTTATTTTTTTGCATACTTGCACCATTCAGATACAATAAAATGGTTATGGAATATATGGAGTATGATTTGGGGTTTTGGAATCAATTGTTGAAAAATAATAGGTATGTTTGTTGGTAACACGGTTTATGATGGTGTTAAAGTACGTTATGAATAGGCATAACTTACATGATGCTGAGTAACTAAAACACGTTACGAAGGTGTAAGAAATTTGGGAATTGTGGATGATAAAAATGCGTTATAGGAAAACATAACTTACGTTATGATGTAATGTACATTACACAAATCAATAACGCACAATCTTTTTACACTCAGTGAAAATCCTAATACGACTTAAAGCTATTACGCCCTTTTTTCACTCACTCAAAACACAAATACGACTTAAAGCTACTATCCCCTCTTTTGATCGACCTCAATCTGCCAAAATTCCATACAATCCATTCCAAAACACCTAAAACCACCTAAAATTAAAAAACCCATCATTTTATTACCTAAAACACTTCCCCAAATCACTAAATTCACCCACACTCAATAAAACCCTAAAGTCGTTAAAACTCCAATGGCACTACAAAGAGCATCAAAACTATCAAAGAGAGGAGAATAGAGCTCTTTACAACCTTAGGAAGAGTAAAAGTCAAAAAATTTATAAGGAAGCTAAACTTTACTTTCAAAATGTCATTGCTCATGAAAATCCTGTTGAGATCATATTCTTTGATTTTGAATCATTCATAAGTATTAAAGTAGATTATCAGACCAATGGTGAAGAACATTAAGTCCTTCCTATGTTTTGATAATGCCTGAAATCTATGAACTTGATAAAAATTATTTTAAAGATGAATGATATTTAATAAGTTGACAAATGATGGAAGAAAAATCAGAAGAGCAGTCAAAGATGTTCTGGAACAACTTTCTAATCGAGTAAGGCTACATCTAGTCGACTAGGAATTGCTTGGACTCAAGTTAGAACAGCTGGGCTCAAGTATGCAAATTGATGGCCATTCCAGTCAACCAAAATTACACCTAGTCGAGTGCATTGGGGCTTTTCAACAAAAAACTGAGCATAACAACTATCTGGTGACAAAATACATGCTTATTGGACATAAATATGAATAAATTAGAATTTGACCACATGCTAATGATTGCAGTTTAAATTTGAATGTTGCTGTCTGAAGAGATCTTGTTAGTCCACCAGACACATTCCTAGTTGACTAGAAATGAAGATTTTAGTCAACCAAAAGGCAAGCTATTCGAGTAGATAGAAGCATAGAATTTCCATGTTTTTACTGGAGTGAAGTTGAAATCAACTAGAAATATTGCTAATTGACCACGACGTCAAGATACTTAAGTAAAAGAATTTCTATTGAACGAGAGAAGTCATGTTAGTGGACCAGAACTTGGGCTGGTCGACCAGAAAGTGTTGTACAGCAAACAACACTACTCAAGACCTCCAATTGGGACATAATTTGTATCTAACGACTATATTTTCAAAAGGAGGAATAAAAGGTTGAAAAATCAAAAGAAAGAGGCATAGACTACTATTCAAAATCTTCAGGCATTCCATAAAAAACTCTCTCAAGCTGTTCAAGTGTTCTAAGTCATTTGTACAAGAATTAGTGTACACATTATCTATTTTCATCTTAGCACAATTAGTTCCATGTTATCAAGTGTTATTGTAACGCCCCGAAAATTCGTCTATTCTAAATTGGAATAAAGAATCATGAAAATGGTTGAAATGAAAAGAATAAATGGTTAGTTTTGAGTGGAATTATAAAGGTGAAATGAGGTACATTTAGAAGTTTAATTAGAGTGTAA
>CANYCX013277569.1:0-14331 GCA_948193385.1 Breynia disticha f. nivosa | reverse complement strand
TTATAGTTTGGTAATTCTAAAACTCTAAAAGAAGCATAATGGGAGGAGGTATTGAATCTACTTCCAAGACAACTAAGTATGCACAAGAAATGTCCATTGATGGTGATCAACCACCAGCAAGATACATTCTCAAAGAACCAGCACATCTTTCACCTCCATTAGTTCCAATACCATTAATTGATCTCTCCTTGTTATCATCACCATCAAAGGAAGAAGTGGATGAGCTTATTCAAAAAGTTAAAGGAGCTCTCACTGATTGGGGTTGTTTTCAGGTACTTAGTTTCTCTGTCTACATCGAGCTAAAAAAATAACACAATTATTGAAAATTTTGTTATAATTTTTTGAAGTTTTCTGATTGACTTTGTTTTCCAGGCCATAGGACATGGAATTCCAAGCTCATTTCTTGACGAACTCCGGCGAGTCACTAAGCAATTCTTTGCACTTCCAGTGAGTGAGAAACTGAAACATGGTCGAAAGGGGAATGATAAGGAAGGGTTTGGCAACGATCCAATTCTCTCAGATAGGCAAATTCTTGATTGGTCTGATCGTCTTTTTCTCAAAGTAGTTCCTGAATCTTCAAGAAAGCTCGAACTTTGGCCTGATAATCCAAGTGAATTCAGGTACGTCTGTTTCTATCTTCAAATCTTCAAACAATATAAGCATTTTTCGAAAGTAATGGTAATATATCATAGATTTCAAATTGACCAGTTTCTATATCGGAGAATACACGGAGAAAATGAAGATAATGGTACAAGTAGTGATGAAGGCAATGGCAAGATCATTACAATTGGAAGAGGATTTCTTCTTGAAACAACATGGAGATGATGTAGTTATGGAAGCTAGGTTCAATTACTATCCTACATGTCCAAGACCAGACTCGGTTCTTGGCCTGAAACCTCATTCTGATGGTTCTTTGGTAACAATTCTTCTGCAAGATGATGAAGTTGAAGGTCTTCAGATTTTTAAGGACAATCATTGGTCGAAGGTTCCGATAATCCCTCATGCACTTATTGTCAATATTGGTGACCAAATGCAGGTGAACACGCTAATTTCTCAAAGATACCACGATTTGTGAGTAACACGAATGAGACGAATTGAATTTTTGTAATGTTTATGTTACAAATAATGTTATTTGAAAAAATATAAAACTACACGACGATTATGATCCGACTAATACGAATTAGCAATCCTAATTAAATGGTTCGGTTGAAATCCGAATTGTTGTGATCGAATGTTAACTAAACAAATATATGGTTATGGCAGATAATGAGCAATGGAATCTTCAAGAGTCCATTACACAGAGTGTCTGCTAGTTCAAAGAAGGAGAGAATATCTGTTGCAGTGCTTCATTTGCCTGGACCAGAAGTGGAGATTGGACCTGTTCAACCGCTGATAAGTGAAGAAAGGCCACCACAATACAAGAGATTGATAAACTACTATGCTGTCAATTTTGAATGTTTCCAAAATGGGCAGGTTGCACTTGAAACTGTTAAAATATGAAGGCAGTCATGTTCCTCTACTGTGTTTTGAAATACCAAAGTTAACATTTGCGAAGGAACAATTTGTTGCATTTCAACTTGTTGCTCTATGCAAGTCAAGTTGTTTGTTTGCATTATTTTGTACTTAAATAGCATCACTAAAAGACAACTAAAGTTTTAATGTTATTGACCGACTTATTAGGGGTGCTCAACCTATCATTCGGTCATTAATTGGGGTTAAATTTAGCCTTATTCCGTGGAACTCGGTCGCGGAGAGACTCTTGTAATAAAAAAAAGGACTGGTGTAAATGCTCGGCCGACTCAGTGTCAGAACAAAACAAGAATGACATCCTTCCTTACGTCCAACTGATATCCCAGACACTTGAGGCAATGCGTCAAGACGCAATTTTGGACCACAACCGTTTCTTTATTGCATTTTTATATATTATAATCTCACAACTATCCATGTTTATATGTCTTCACTTCTACAAACTCTGCACTTAACAAGATCAACAAACAGATACTTGCACAGAAACATGGCTAAGAGGGAATCGAAATTGTGAAAAATGAGATCTGTTCAAGAACTAGCCATTAGTGGGGAAGAACCTCCTAAACAATACTTCCATAAAGGAAGTTGCGATGGTGAAGCTCTGAATGCATCCGTACCTCTTGTTCAGATTCCGATCGTTGATCTTGGTCTCCTCTCATCTACATCAAGTGAACAAGAACTGCCAAAACTACGATTTGCTCTGAGCACATGGGGATTTATTCATGTAAGTTATCTTGTTTTTCGAGAATCTTTATTCATGCATCTAGATTTGCCTGCTTCACAATAGTTTGAGGAGTAATGAATCTGAAATTAGCCGATCTGTAACTAGATTGACAGGTTAATAAGTTGAGTTTCACTGTTTTCAGGTAGTAAATCATGGAATGACTGATTCATTCTTGGACAAAGTGCTAGAAGTTGCTAAGGAATTCTTTCATCTACCAGCAGAAGACAAGCTGAAGTATCTTAGAGAAGATGGTAGCATTGAAGGTTATGGAAATGACATGGTTCTTTCAGAGAATCAAAGACTCGACTGGAATGATAGATTGTATCTTACGATAAGCCCAGAAAATCAGAAGCAACTCAAATTTTGGCCAAAATTTCCTGAAGCTTTCAGGTAATCTGGTCATAAAATTTGATCTTGGAATCTGCAGCTTCATATTTCCATACCGTTTCAACTTTCCTTGGACCTTTTAATGCAGGGAAATTCTGCAAGATTATACAAAGAAGTCAATGCAGATTAATGAAATCCTTCTTAAAGCCATGGCAAAGTCATTAAACTTGGAGGAGAGCTGTTTTCTGAATCAGTATGGAGAAGAAGCTTTAGTGACTGCAAGATTCAACTTCTATCCTCCATGTCCAAGGCCTGAACAAATTCTAGGAGTAAAAGCACACGCAGATGGATCGGCAATCACAGTTCTCTTGCAGGACAAAGAAGTGGAAGGTCTGCAGTTTCAGAAGGACAACGAATGGTTCGAAGTACCTATCGTTCCTCATGCTGTTCTCGTCAATGTGGGCGACCAAGTCGAGGTAAGAGCTATGAAGAACTTGTTTCATTAAGCACCTCCGATGTCTTAGCATATGATTTGAAATATGTAACTAGCTAGATAAAATGATGTGATGCAGATAATGAGTAATGGAATATTCAAGAGCCCTGTGCACAGAGTCGTGACGAACTCGAAAAGGGAGAGATTGAGTCTGGCAGTTTTCTGCGTTCCAGCTGCAGATAGAGAAATAAAACCAGCAGATGAACTGGTGAACGAAACGCGACCGAGACTATATAAAACGGTTAAAGATTATGTCAGTATCTACTTTCAGTACTACCAGCAAGGAAAGAGACCATTAGAAGCTGCACTGGTATAGGCTGCATGTTCCCAAAGTTAGAACATTTTGTATGATGTTAATGCCAACGTTTTTAAAACTAGATCGATGATCGAACCGCAAAAAATAATGAACAATTTCTTCATTGGTCGTACAATAATTCACTTGTGAATCAATAATTAAAAACCGATTTAATACCATTTCATTTACAAATCGATTTGAATGGTAAAATCAGACAGGATCGATAACAGATTTAGCAATTCAACGGCTAGTTTTATCCAATTTTTACAGCACTAGTTAGTTGCTTAATGCAACAAAAGCTGTTGCAACTTCAATTGCAATAATAACAAAAGAACTCGGAGCTGTATTAACTTTTTTTCCAGCAAATGCATTGTAAAGAAACATAATTGATCTGAGCAAAAATTCGACGATAGTTCGGAATTGGCTCTTCATCGGACTGACTCTCATAAATCATCAAACCTTCCCTATAAAAGGGAACTCCTAGAACATTTAGCAGAGACAACTTTCAACAGGTGACATCACCTACAGAACTACATGTACTTACAAGACAGAAAACACCGCCAAAAAGGAAAGCAAAATGAGAAGATGAATGTTCTCTTTGTTTCTCTTGAGGCCCACTGTGAATCTATTACCATATCTTGAAGAGGATGCCTCCATGTGTGGCAAAGAATGGTGCAAACACAAGTGACTCGACTGCCATTAGTTTGATGAGAATGTTGAGTGATGGTCCTGATGTGTCCTTCAATGGATCACCAATTGTGTCTCCAATAACTGCAGCCTTGTGTGGATCTGAACCTTTTGGCCCAAGAGCTCTTGCATGCTCTGAGGCACCAGCCTGTTGTATCAATGCAAGAAGATTTTCAGATCATAACAATGTTTACAAAGAAACCTTGTAATGCAAGATATCACCGATGTAACATTTATGATTCTTTTCGATGTGTCTGCGTACCTCAATGTATTTCTTGGCATTATCCCATGCCCCGCCGGTGTTGGAAGCAGATATGGCAATCTGCAGAATACATGCAATAAGTTTGTTAACAGAAATGGAGATATGTTTCTATAGAATGCTTCAGAGCAAATTGCTTTAGTACCTGTACTCCGGACACCAAGGATCCGGCAAGAACTCCGGAGAGAGTTTCTACACCGAAAAAGATTCCAACGAAGAGTGGTGTCAGCATGACAAGGGCACCAGGAGGGATCATCATCTCCCTGATTGAAGCATCGGTGGAGATCTTGACACAGGTAGCATAGTCTGGCTTGGCAGAACCATCCATTAGACCTGGGATGGTGTTGAATTGTCTTCTGACTTCCTCGACCATCTTAAGAGCTGCACTTCCCACACTCTTCATGGTCATGGCAGAGAACCAGTAAGGAAGCATGGCACCAACGATCAAACCAATAAATACTTTTGGAGTCAAGACATCAACTGTGGATATAGAAGCACGGCTAACAAAGGCACCAAAGAGTGCTAAGGAAACGAGAGCGGCAGAGCCAATTGCAAAACCCTGAAAGCCAAAGAACACATTGCTTAGATTCACAGAAAAAATCAGACACGAGCGAAATCAAAATTGCGAAAAAATAAAACTAGCAAACCTTTCCAATGGCAGCAGTGGTGTTTCCCGCAGCATCAAGGGCGTCAGTTCTCTCTCGAATTCTGTGGCTCATGCCAGCCATCTCGGCAATACCACCAGCATTATCACTAATAGGACCATAGGCATCAATTGCCAATCCAGTGGCAATGGTGCTGAGCATTCCAAGGGCTGCTACAGCAATGCCATACATAGCAGCAAAGCTGAAACTAACAAAAATGCTGATAGCAATTGCAAATATTGGAATAATGACAGATTTATATCCCAAAGCAAGGCCAAAAATGACATTAGTGGCAGCTCCAGTTCTGCAGGAATCGGCGACATCTTGAACAGGACTGCAAATAAATTGAAGGCAAAAGTTGAATTTGATGATCATCCATGAGAAAAATTGGAGAGGAATGAGTTAATACAAAACTTACGTGTAGGCATTGCTAGTGTAATACTCAGTTACGAAACCAATGATGAGTCCAGCCCAAAGACCAACAGCCACACATAAGAACAGCTGCCTGCATATCAAATTATAAGAGAAAACAAACGGTCAACATTCAAATGAAATCATTCTCTTCGTAAAAGCTTTAAGACAACATACTTCCATTTTTGAAATGAAAAGAACATATACAAAAAATACCAGTTTTTAACAGCCTTCTGGGTTCCAAAGTTGAAGATGGTGAAGGAAGTTGGGAGAGCAACGAAGCTGACAACAGCAACTCCAATTGTCATCAAAACAGTGGAAATGATGAGCTGCCTCTTCAATGCTGGCTCAATTTGTGTTACATTCTTGATCTCAAAGAAGTCAGTTGCAAATAAGGTAGTGAGCAGGCAAACAACGATGCCAACAGAACTAACGATGAGTGGGTATAGCATTGGTGTGAACTCATGATTTATTCCAAAAGAGGATATGGAAGCAACAACTAGAGCGGCACAGGACGACTCAGCATAAGATCCGAAAAGATCAGATCCCATCCCAGCGATATCACCAACATTGTCGCCAACATTGTCAGCAATCACCTGAAAACAAAGACCAATTCAAGTTAAACCATAACCAGAAACCTTTTCAGAAAAACTGTCCAAAAAAAACTATTGCCTACAGCAGGATTTCTTGGGTCATCCTCAGGAATGTTCCTTTCAACTTTTCCGACGAGATCAGCTCCAACATCAGCAGCTTTTGTGTAGATACCTCCACCAACTCTGCCAAAAAGAGCCATGGAAGATCCTCCAAGTCCATAACCAGTTATAGCTTCAAAAAGTCCGGCCCAATCATCACCATAGTACAGCTTAAAGGCGTTGATGGCAATGAAAAGCACCAAAAGACCATTTGCGGCAAGGAGAAATCCCATAACTGCCCCAGATCTGAATGCAGTAATAAAAGCTTTGCCGACTCCTTTTCTAGCCTCCAAGGTAGTTCTAGCATTTGCATAGGTAGCAATTTTCATCCCCAGGAAACCCGAAACAACGGAAGTGAATGCACCAAGCAAGAAAGAAATGGTGCTGAAGGCAGCAGTGGCAAGAGCAGGCTTGCAGATCTTATCTGAATCATAATTGCAAGGCTGACTCTTTGTGCTAAATCCCTCAACAGATCCCAGGAAAACAAAAATAATGATCGCAAAAGCAACCATAAATATGCCAACATAATAGTATTCCGCGAAGAGGAACGATGTTGCCCCTGCAACAATCAAAAGAACAAATCAGTATACCAATTGCACCAGTAGCGAAACAGCATTCACAGAATAATTTGAGCTGTTATTTTCATGACCAGCCTACATGACCACTACTGTTTGTTCCAATTCTATCAAATAGCTTCTGTTTAAATTAATATATTTCATAAAAAAATAGATTGCTTGAAACTTGTCCTTATAACACCTATTTCAAAAGTTAAAGAAGCTGAAATTGGTTCAATAATGAAATAACATTTCAAAGTATCCAAATATGAAAAATTGGCATAGATCGATGTATATCATATTTGATTCATCTAACATTACAAAAATTCAGCATGCCAAAACATAGATCTAAGAAAATTTATCAGCATTTAATCAAATTCCCAGAACAAGAAGCAATTTCTAGATCTAAAATGCTACCAATGAAACAAAAACATTTCCAAGTTCAACCAGGGAATAATAAACAAGTGGCTTGAAAGGTAGGTAGCAACGTGTTTATAACACTTCCTCATTTATACACAACACAACACATCAAACATTCTCCAATTATGATAAAACGTCCAAACCCAATCAAACTTCACTATATCTCCAACCATGTGCAAACTCCAAAACCCAATAACCAAAAACACAGATCTCAACACAAAATACAAACTTTTCACGACATTTAACAATAAAGACTCGATCTTTTCATTAAAAAACAATATAATGGTAAAGACCAAAAATTATCTTTATATTCGTAAATTAAGTAGCAGATAAAATAAGCAGATTGCAGATTAATAGATCGAATAACAAAAAAGGCTAATATATATAATACACGTCTTTTAAGAACCATAATCTGCTAAAATAATCAAAACTGAAACAATTTACGATCTTTTAAAAATCACGATAAACTAAAATACACAAAATGCTATGACCAAATAATAAATAAATAAAGACAAAGACTTTATACCTTCAGAAATGGCACTTTGAATCTCAGAACATTTGAGAACAACACTATGGTCATTAATACCTTCTTCTTCCTCAATAAGATAATCATTATGACCATTTTTAGCACCATTTTTAGGACTAACCTCTCTAGAACTAGGTGCGAGTTTAACTTTAGAAACAAGCATCCATTGGATTAAAGCAAACCCAATTCCAATAACAGAACATACTGGAATCAAAATCTCTGTTCCAAGATCTGAAAGTATAGTTGAACCCATTATAGAATGAGCCTTAAAGATTGGATTTTGTGTTTTTTTTGGAGAGATAGAGAGAGAAAAGTGTGGAGAGTGTAGAGAGTGTTGTAGGGTTTATATATAAGCGAGAAAAGAGTGAGTTGGAGAGGTTTTAGGTGGTAGATCCGTTTGGATGTTCTGTTTTACGTAGAAAATGTCTTAAATTGTTCTGTGTTTGTTTTTTATTTAGGATAATTTTGATGAGTCATATTTGAGTGCGAAAATTGGATAAAGGGGATTATTTGTATCGAATCTTTGTATAATTGTCATATTTGTTATTTCTACGTTATTTAAGATAATAATTAAAATATAAATATATTAATTAAAAGACTCTTCTTTATATTTAAAATATTGATAATATTATTTATTATAGTTTGAATTGAATTAAATTATAATGATAGTAATATAAGGATAATAAGTAAAAAAAATATTTTTTATTTTGTAAAGTCACAAATATTTTGTAACAAATTAATTTTGTAAACAAAACAATTACTACAGATAAATAAAGTATCAAGCATCATTATTTATGATATAAAAATTACAATACTAAATTTGTAGCGTAGTATTATAATTATTTATTCACAAATTATATTATCATGTCACTGATTGACATTTTTAGTAAATTCATAAAATTTAAATAAATTATTTTATATCTTATTTATTATTTTTTAATTTATGTGAAAAAACTCAAATTAACAAAATTTAAAGAAGAAAAAAGAGTATTAACTTTCAACAAATTTTAAACTAACGACTTTTTTTTATTAATGAAGTTAGTTTTGATCCCAATCGAGTTTATTGGTTTTTAAAGACATGACAAATATGAAAAAAAAAAGTCATGTACAATGTAGTATATTTCCTTCCTTTTTGAATATTTGTTAATTTTATTATTTTTACATTATTTATCATTTAATAAAAATTTGAAATAGAATTTTGAAATAAATTAATATCAACACCATTATTTATTATGATGTAAATTGAATTAAATTTTCAACATAAAATAAAAAAAATAAGTGAAAATTATTTACTTTGTAAAGTAACATATATATTATAACACATTAATTTTGCAAATTACAAGATTATTCAAAGACGAAAAAAATAATTATTTTGAAACGACTCATGAAGAAATACAACAAATGAATAATAAATGGAAAGTAAGATAATTGTTGGATGATATATTTGCCATTTGGTAGTTAAATGAAAGCAGGATGAATTACCAACGTGATATTTTACTTAAATTACAAAAATTATGCACTAATAAATCGTGATTATGATTAGCATAATTACAAACATAAAAATACTGTAATTAAATACTTTTTAATGGTAATGTTTGAAACCCAGTAACAAACTGCAGTAGGATTAACATCCACATCATTAGATGTATTAGTAGACGTGCATGGTATTTTGAAATCTGCAAGCGCTAATTAAACATGATTATCATCTAATCTCCTAATTAACAAATAAACAAGTTGATAATGATATTTCATAATGTAGTAGCCAACAAGGCAATAAATACAATAAATATTCTCTTCTTTCGAGGATATCCTTTCAAAGAGGAAAGTGATGATAATATGTAAAGAAATCATAAAACATTTATTGTATGAATGTTTATGTTAATATATTTTTGTAAATAAGTGGTGAATATTAATTAGTAATATATGTTTAAATTATTTTTAATAATTTATTACATCGAATTTTTTATGTTTGAAGATATTTTAAATAATTTATATATATATAGATGTTTAATACAATATGAAAAATGAATTAAAGAAATTCAAATGCTTGTAAGCTTTATGTAAACAAAACAAATGAACAAAATTTGAATTTATAATTTAATGCAAAAAAAAAGATGGTCGAATTCGAATTAAAGATAACTTTGATAATATTTAATATTGAAAAGATGGAATTCAAACCAAAATTTTAAGGTTTCACACAATATTGAATCAACCGTTTGAGTTGAATTTACTCAGAACAAACGTCATCGACGTGACATGTATCTTCGGACGAAAAATGATTCAACAAATGGTATTTAATTACGGTTCATATTAACATAAATCACTCATATGAGAGATATTTGTTTAAGGTATAGTACTAAACAAAGGTCACGAAATATAATTTATCTAATCTACGTGGTCTCATTTACAAGTCCTAATAAAATAACATCCATGTTGACTATAACCAAGCTTATCCTCTAATGAAATTAATTAAGTAGTTAATGTTCTACGTAAACAATTAATACTATTAATTAAGAGAGTTGGAATTGTTTAAGCATTTTTATAACCTTTTTATATTGGTAAAATGAGGTGGAAGTGGAACTCACATAAGGATAACTCTTGCAAGGAGTACATAGATTAGAAGCAATTCATTTCGGTTTACTTTTGGGTGACAACCAGTAATATTCTAATGTTATAGTGATAATATTCTTAAATTTTGTAATTTTTTTTGCTATCCATAACTACTAATTTATGTAACTTTTATTTTTACACAACATTGTTTCTCAGTGTTGTATAAAAAAATTATATTATATAAAAAATATATTGTTTTCACATAATAATAAAAGTGATATTATCTTAATAATTTAGTATTCATTCTAGAGGGGAATCTACTTTTTTTTGTTCTCTCTTTTATATTTTTGTTTCCCTTTTTTTGTTTGGTGTTTTGGATTGTTTTTGTTGTTAGGGTGTTCATAGTTTTGATTGATGGAACTTCACATTCAAATGAGATGATTGAACCCAATTCTTGAAATGATGTATGAAAGATTAGAAAGTCCCACCAACATGACATGAGTGTAGTGTAGGGCAGATGAAGACCATTCACCCAATATCAACACTCTCATTACATCCAACTTCTCCTTATGCTATATTTTCACTTTCTTCTTCCTATATTCTCTTACAAATTAATCTTTCCTAGCTTTTATTTTTTCTCCTACAAATCAACCTATGATTCTAATTCAATGATGTTCGAGTCATTTTCATTTTCAGTCTTACTAGTAAATCTAAAAATTTTTGAAAGAGATATAAATAAACGAGTTTTATTATAAGAAAAGATGATACTATAAAAAAATACGTCGTAGTATCGTAAAAGAGACACAAAAACAGACATACACCATCCCCTTTATCTCCTTAACTTAATGAATCATTATATAGAAGAAAAGAGCGAGTTTTTGGGTGAAAATAAGATTATGTGAAAGTAAAAACCAAGTTAAATTACGTAATATAAAGTTGAATCTAATATACTATTACAACAATAAAAAATAATTAATTAATTCATAACTTCTATTTCACCCTATAATTGTCCAAGAATTTTTAAAAAACGGAAAAATTATTAGATTTTATTGTAATAGCTGATTTCGAGTTTAAGATTAAGGACTCCAAATTCAATTATTAGTAGAACAAGTAAAGTGAATTTTAAAGTAGTTGATACTCATGTTGCTTCTCGCAAGTCTTTTTAAACACAATTTAAATTTAAAAAAATAAAATTATTTTTTAATTGTTCATATTATATATAGAGTTAAGATATATTTTAAAAAATCATCTTTAAAATTATATATTTTTTATTAATAATTGAAGCGTAATAAAACGTAATATAGAGTTAAGATATTTTTTTTATCTTTTTAAACAAAATTTAAATGTAATAAAATAAAATTATTTTTTGCTGTTCATATTGTATATACAGTTAAGATATATTTTAAAAAATTATCTTTAGAATTATATATTTTTTTATTAATAATTGAAACGTATTCTTGTTTATATCTCTTAAATAGCATTTGTGGATTTCTTATGAAAGCCTAAATAGAGAGTGGTAATTACTCACAATGTCACTTTTGGAGTTTCAGATTGTAAAAATAACAGGTGAGTTTGTTTAATTATAAATTTAACCGTTTTAAGATTTATATTATAGTAATAGTAATTTTAAGTTTTAATATTGTATTTTTAGCTATTAGCAGTTAGTTATGGAATGGTTGCACTCCTACATGCCTATAATCACGTTCAATTAAAAGTCTCCACGTTTCAGTCAAAAAAAAAAGTCTCCACATTTAAAACTCAAAGAAAATCAAACAACGTGTTTCTCTCAACCCCAAAAAACTCTTCATCTTCATCGCAATCATCTACTTTACGCTTCTTTCTCCATCCATCTTTCTAATGTGCATTTTTTTCTCGATTTTTTTTAAAAAAACTAGAAGATTTAGAATATATTTTTTAGAAGTTTCTCACAAGAAGCTTTGAACTTTAAAGAAAAACTCATTCTTTGAAATCATTATTCGAGGTAAAACATTCATTTTTCTTTATTTTTCGTTAATTATCCATGTTGTTTTGTTAGTGGCGGCCAATTTTTTGGGTTTTTCTTTCTCTTTTTTTTGCGTCGTGACAATGGGTTTTGTCTTTTATATCCATGTGTCGAAAGTGAAGATTTTATTTGTTGTGGGAGATGAGTTTGAGTTGATCGGAAAGGGTTTTGTGGCCAAATATGCGTTTTTGTGATTTGAAGCTTTCATTAGTATTTTAATATGCGTGTAAATTTAATAGAATTACGCCTTCTCTTTCTGATTGTATTGCTAGAATGACGAACGAGTCCACCAAATATGTTGTGAAGAAAAGAAAAGAAATGAAAGAAAATATTGAGACTGCGGAAGGTGATGTCGACGTTGCCCAACCGAAAAAGGTCAAATAAATGGAAAAAGTTTCGGTGCAGTTATAGGCGGTGGGTTGGATGCTCATGAGGTAAGGTGTTTTCAATTTAAATCTGTTGGGTGAACATTTGTGAACCTCCATTTTTATACAATGTTATGTGAACCACTGTGAACCTTATAATATATACTTAAATTAGTTATTGACTTAGTGAATCTTTCAATGTGAACTTGAGTTAATGCATTTGTTGTTTGAATCTTATAATGTGAACCTATGTGAACTTAATGCATGTTTTTGCTTAATTTAGCTGACGTATTGTTTTGAATCTTCTAATGTGAACCTATGTGAACTTCGGTGGTAACGCATGTATTGATTGAATTTGTTTTAGTCTTTGAAAATATTTAGTATCGAATATAGTCATGTGAACCCCTGTGAACCTTAAAAATTGTGTTTAAATTGGTCATATATTTCGCAAGTTTAATCATGTAAACTACTGTGAACCTTATAATATGTGCTTAAATTGATTCTAGACTTAGTGAATATTCACTATGTGAACTTAAGTTAATGCACGTGTTGTTTGAATTAGTTACAGACTGTTGTGTTTATCCACGTTTTTAACTAATCATGTGAACTTTTGTAAACCTTAAGACATGTGTTCATATGTTGTGACTGTCTGTTTTAATTAGCCAAGTTTTTTATTTTATATGGTTATGTGAACCTTTGTAAACTTTTGAAAATGAAAACATAGTTTTAAACTGATGATACTTTGTGTCTATATTGTAGGGTATTGATTTTATTGTCCCTATTGGCGAACATTTTAGCTGAAAAGTCTCGTTCTTCCATCATACAGATTTGACAACTCTGTTTAAAAATATTTTGCCAGTTACATGTTTGGAATCTTTGAAGGAATATGTATTTGCACACATTTTGGACGTTGGTGCTATTCAAGGGTAGCCGCAGTTGGTGCATCGATTGATGAAGCAAGATCAAAATTATGGGAGCGACACAGATTAGGAATATGTTTTAGGATTAGCATTTTGTTGTTTCTACAAAAGTTTTTAAACACTATTGGTTAGAACATAAATGGATGATATAAATTTTGACAACAGTTTATGTTTTTGAAACTTATTTTGATTAGTGGACCTGTCAGTTGAATTTCGTTTTTAAATTCTATGAACCTATATGAATTTGAGTTATTAGACGTATTGTTTGAATTTTCTATTGTGAATCTCTGTGAACTTTGGGGTAATGTAAGTATTGCTTGAATTTGTTTTATACTTTTCAAACATTTAGTAACGAACATAGTTATGTGAACTTATGTAAACCTTAGAAATTGTACTTAAGTTGGTTATATATTTTTGAGGATTTAATCATGTGAACCTTTGGAAACTTTAGAACATGTGCTTTGTGGAGCCCAAATTTTTAACTTAAATATTCCCAAATTTGAACCCCATTTTAAATATTGAAAATAAAAATAGAAAATACTAAAAACTCATAGAACTCATATATAGATATACCCCGAACTCGGGCCAAATCCATTTTTTTTAACAAAATACACACAATTCAGCAGAAGCAAAATATTATATGTGTATAAGTCTGTACAAAACAAAAGTTGAATAAAACACCAGAGCCGGACCTCGTACAGAAATCTCGATATCAACAGCTCGCAAGTCTAATGCAGCTACCTACGATCTGCACCACAATTCAACGTTCAAACAGGTGAGTATTCACAAATACTCTGTGACCCTCAAAAACTAAATCTCATTTTTCCATTTAATTAACAATATTATAGAATAAATCATAAAATAATAACAATATCAGAGTTAAATCATAATATAGATTAGAGGAGATAGAAATTAAATACATTTCCATAAAACAT
>CANYCX013275964.1:0-15099 GCA_948193385.1 Breynia disticha f. nivosa | reverse complement strand
ACTCTTTTCGATTCCCGATTCGCGTATACTTCTATATACACGTTCTCCAACCTGAATAACCACTTTTCCAACTAATTCAACACTCATTTACATTGATTCTAACATCATCCACAATCATGCACATCATCCCTCATTACATTTAAATTCTCTCAAATCCTAGCCTTATCCTCTCGATTTGGGGCAAAATGGATTTTTGGGGCGTTACAGTTACATCTATTTAACTTCTATCTTATTGGGTTTGGGTACTATGTTTTGGATGCGATCCAACATTCTCTTATTGGGTTTGGGTACTACGTTTTGGATGCGATCCAACATTCTCTTAATTACAGAAATATAGTTTTTTAAAAATTTTTGTAGAATTGTATTTTTTTTTACTTTTTTAATTATACTATGTAGAAAATGATTTTTTTTAAATATAAAATTTATATATGAATTTAAAAATTTTCATATTTAAATTTATATCTATTTTTATGAATTTAAACTTAATATAAACTTTTAATTTAATATATATTAAAATATTAAATTTTTATATATTTTTTTAGATTTTTTAAAGATTAAGTTTTATATAAATTTTTTACTCTATAACTCTATATTGTAAATCATTTTAAACTAAATATCAACTTTATGTAAACTGTAGATCGACTTTTCCCAGTCCAAAATTGATGTATACTTGTAATTTAATAAATAAAAATGCAAAAAATAAAAATAATGACTAATTTACAAATAATTAGTAGAAACAAAGTATAAATGAATCAACCCTATTTGTTATAGGCTTTATGATAAATTTTGTATTACGAAACATATAACGATATCTTAGGTGAAAAAATCTTATTTACTTTTCTGAAAAGACAAGTACAACCTTTTTTGTATTTTACAGAAATAGCACGTATAATCTTAAGAGTTCAAAACTTGCAATAACATTTATGATGAATATATAACATTGTAAACTTTAAAATATATATAGGTAGGTTTTCATGCCAAATGTAAATTTTCTGATTTTTTTAAAGTTGGAAATGAATGTTATTCAATCTTTTGGAGGTGATTATTTTGTTCTTTCAGCTGGTCTCGATAAAATTCATGTACAAATTGATGAATAAGAGATATATCAATGAGGAAATACAAAATCACAAAGCTACGAAGATGGTGTAAGATGAGATGATAGATGCTTCATTCCCTTTAAACATGATCTGGGATTTGAATTTTGTGCATGGAAAAAGCACATACTGGAAGAATTAGCCCCACATTTCCTGTAAATGTTTCCAGTTCGGGCAGATTGTCTTCCAAGTGAGGATACTTGGCTTGGTTTGTAATATCAATCCTAAGGAATTCCTTTTTTTTTTGGGTCTGAGCCCTGATATCCCTGACCCACTGGACCGAGACTAATCCGGTTCGGGGAGGGTCCTGGGTGGTTAAATTTTATTCCCCTCCCAAACGGCGTTACGGGGGATCGAACCGCAGTCCGCCCTACCAAGTTCAGCCCCAAGCACCACTGAACCAAGACACGTTTGGTCAATCCTAAGGAATTCTAATAACATAGGAAACATGAAATATAAGTCTGGAACATTATTGAATCCACAGACATGCTGATAATGATATTTGCTGGTTTTGCTAGTATTAACAGCTTCTGATTCTGAATAAATTTTTTGGTTACCCAAAAATTTTGGAGTATGACTGCGTTTGTTGAAAAAATTTTAAATAGTGATTAATTTGTAATTTAATAAGTAAAAGTGAAAAAACAATCTTAAATGGTGATTACTTTACAAATAAAAAATAAAAATAACGTGTATATATATATATATATGTAATAAATCCATTTGTAGATGATGATTCAAAATGTATATTGAAGTAAGGGATTGATTGCATATATAGATTGTTTTTAGTTTTTATTTGTAAATGAAAGAAATCATATACGCATATATAACACATATATAAAAACAATTAATTAACTAATAATTAATTAAAGCATAAATAAAACGAACAGAAAACTGAACCTGAAATTCCGTTCGAAGCAGCGGAAGAAAAACGATACCTCGTTGAGGGTATGCTCGTATCCATAGGCGCAGAACGTCGGGATATGGGCAATGTTTCGCACCCGATCCTACACCGGAATCCGAACCCCGAGAGAAATAACCACCTGTTGGTTATCTTCCTAGAAGAAGAGAGGTCTCTCCTCTGTCTTCTTCCTTTTTGGTGGAAAAAGTGGAGTGTGGTAAGTGTATGAAAAAATGTGATGGAAGTCTCATTGTATAGAAGTTGAGGTATCTATTGGTGAATAGGTATCATTCCACGCACAATTGCATTTTGGTCCCTAAACCAAAAGTATTTCTAATTTAATTCTTTAGCCAAATAAATTATAATTAAGTCCTTTAACTTAATTATATTTATTCGGCAACTCAAAACGTCATGGGCGGAATAAATTATCCTTTCATATATTATTTAAGAATGTTAATAAACAATTTAGATTTCTTTTCCTGCAGAAGTTAAACAATTGATCCTTCCCTTATGTTTGGAATTCTCACTTGGAAAATTTGGAAGCAAGGAACCTCCTCCTCTTTGAAGGAAAGGATGCTTATTCTGCAGTTGTACATAAGGCTGAATTTTGGGACAACCATACTAATGCATCCATCTCCTTAGGTAGGCTGAACGGGATGAGTATAATCCGCAAGAGACAAGAAGCGCATTGGGTCAAACCTCCCGTCAGGTGGATGAAAGTAAACGTTGATGCGGCTACGGATGAAAATCATAAAACTTGTGCTGCAGGGGAATTCTTAGGGACAACAATGGTTTTGCGAAAGGATGTTTCCAAGTGGGAGTGGGTTACTGTTCCCCTCTCTTTGCTGAACTCTGGGCAATCTTGTATGGACTGAAATGGATCATTGTGAAAGGTTATCATCGGGTCATTCTTGAATCAGATTTCGAACTCGCAGTTTCGATCATCAACCGCAGCCAAACTTGGAAAGGCCGTAACCTGGCCTTAGTATGGGAAATCCAGCAGCTTTTGCTTTCTCATATGGAGGTTAGATGCCAGTTTGTTGTCAGGGAATCAATCACAGCAGCTCATTGGTTAGCTAAGGAACAAGTTTCCCAGTCAGATTACATCTTCAGGGAAGTTGAAGAACTCCCTCCACAACTTTTGAGATTACTGTATTATGATCAAATTGGAACCCCGGCTCCTTTCCATTTTACTAACAATTATGTAAAACCATATAAGTCTCTTGACCTCTGTTACATCAATAGAAGCTACCCACCCGACTCTGGAGGAGCCAGCCTAACTAGGTTGTCTGGAGTCGGGTGCCCTAAGAACCTGAGGCCAGCCTAGCTGGATTGAGGGGATTAGGGTTAGGTCCATTTCAAAAAAAAAATTTAGATTGATCCTGCATCGATTAAAGCAAGATTAAAGAAATATGGACAGCAATACTTTGTTAACAAAACCAAGTGTGTCTTAGTTTAGTAGTGATTGAGACTGAATTTAATAAGGCGGATTGTGGTTCGATCTCTCACAGTGTAGCTTGAAAAGAGAATGAAACCTAACCATCTAGAATTCATTCCTGAACCGGATTAATCTCGGCCTATTATACTGGGGATAAGGGGACAAAAAAAATACTTTCTTAGCAAAAGAGTCTTTGAAGAAAGGTACTAAAAGATGTTACGCGGTCAATCTTTTTTAATTATAGTTTTAGTCTCAAAATTTTGTTTAAAATAAATATTGATTTATATTTTTACTTTTTTAAAATATTTATTTAAATTTTAATTAAAATCATTCATTAATTTTGATTTTGTTACACTCAATTAATCAGGGCCAATATAATCTTCTTAATTCATTAAATATATTCCTTAATTTATATGTGTATTCCAAAATTATACTTTAATAGAAACAGAGAGTAATTATTATTTTTTTCACTTTTTTTTTATTTTAAAAATGGAAAGTGTTACCAATATTTGCAAAGGGTATTTCATTACATAATTAGAGAAATGATCAAATTAACCCCTATTACATATTTCTTTAATCCTAATAATGCTAAAACATATTCTATCTTTCTCATATTAATAAATGATATTAAACAAATCACAAAAAAAATAAATAAATAATTAAATGAATTATAAGTAATACTTATTATTATTTTTTTTGAAATCAGTAATACTTATTATTTAGTTTTACAAAATTGTTTTTATTTAATAATTTATTTTAATTAAACAATATGTATTTAAATAAATCTGCATTTATAAAAATAAGAATGTAAAAATAAAACTATCATTAATTTAACAAAAGTAAAAAAAATTAAAATAATAATTTAAACGTATAAAATAAAAAAAATTATTCATTATTATATTTGAATAAAATAATTGTATATTAAAATAAGAAGAAAGTAGTATAAATTAAGAAAAGAAGGGAAAAAAAAAAAAGAGGGAAGGGGCATGCCAACTAGGCGTCACGTTGTTTCGTTCGCTTTCAGAAACAAACACCATCGCCTCACTCACTCTCTCAACTTGTGCCTTCACATCCCTAACTTATATATTATAATTCAACCTTAACTCAATTAATAATTACTATATTCTCTATATATTAAATATTTTAATTTATCGTTACGAGAGTTTTACTATGAGTCCCTATAAATTATACTCGGTAAGACAATTTTATTACTCGTTAAGTACGGTAAAAATTAATTTAATATTTGATTTATTTAATAAAATTAAAAATATAAGATAAAATTAGAAAAAAAAAAGAAAGACGGACAGAGACATTAGACATAGACATAACACAGTCGCACTACTCTATGTATCAACAACTCCCTCTCCTAATCTCTCTCTCTCTCTCTCTCTCTGCATGTCCTAACATTACATCACTTCCTTCACCGCACTTCTCTCTCCCTCTCTCTCTCTCTCTCTCTCTCTCTGTCTCTGAGGAGAAGGAGGATATTAAAACAATGTACTCAGCCATACACTCTCTCCCGTTGGATGGCAACGTTGGAGAGTTTCAAAGCTCTTTGGATGCCACTAACTTGGATGCTTGCTTGGTTCTCACTTCTGATCCTAAGCCACGTCTTCGTTGGACTGCTGAGTTACACGAACGATTTGTCGACGCCGTCACTCAACTCGGCGGTCCCGACAGTATGCTTCTTTTCCTTTTTAGTGCTTCTATGTTGTTTCTTTATGTGTTGTTGTCTGGTTCATAAATGTGGTCTTTTTCTTGGCGGGTTGTGGTTTTTTTTTCAGGAATTTGGAAATTGTTGTGATAGTGACTCGTAATATGTGTGCTGTGAGCAAAAATTTTGTTTTTGTTTAACTCTCACTGTTTTGATTTTAGTTTAATCGTTGGTTCTTTCAAATTCATCTCTGGTTTTTTGTGGAGAATACTAATCACTACCGAATTGAAAGAACTTAGCATTTTGTCGGTTCCAGACTTGCAGTCATGATTAATTTCTTTATTGTTGAGTGATGTTGGATTGCTTATAATTTGATATTGTTTTCATATTGTTATTGTACTGTAGAAGCAACGCCGAAGACAATTATGAGAGCAATGGGAGTAAAAGGTCTTACCCTTTATCACCTAAAGTCTCACTTGCAGGTTTGTTGATGCCAGAAGTTTTCATAAATTGTATCTTGATTCTGTGTATTTTTGTCTTTGATTTTTTTACTTATCGACTTTTCTGCTTGCAGAAGTACAGGCTGGGCAAGCAATCCGGCAAGGAATCAACTGAAAATTCTAAAGATGGTAAAATCCTCATCAGTTTGTTTACTTGGTGTTTAATTAAATGATTATAAGTTTCTCAGTGGAATGATTTATCAGCTTGTTTTCCTGATTGCAGCATCTGTTCCAGAGAGTCAGGACACTGGTTCTTCTACATCTGCATCATCAAGAATGATTCAGCAAGAGCTAACAGAGTATGTTATTTCTTCTCTTCTGATGCCAGAGGCTTTCTCATCGCAATTTTATAAAATTGTTATCAATTTCATCTTTGGAACAGTGGCTACCAGGTTACCGAGGCCCTCCGGGTCCAGATGGAAGTCCAACGAAGGCTTCATGAACAGCTGGAGGTTAGTCTTTGTTTTTGAATTTGTCCAAGCATTTGAGTGATGAATTGTCTGATAATGCAATTGCTATAGTGAGTTTATCTAAAGCCAAATGCTCGGCATGATAATCTAGCTGCTTATAGTTCATTTGAATTTCTTCTGAGCCAATACATTCATTTCAGTGATCATGTTTGTTTGCTTTCTGAGTTATGGAATTTGCTTACAAATCTGTCTGAGAGGGTTTACTACTAGCAGGTCCAACACCGTCTTCAACTTCGCATTGAAGTGCAGGGGAAGTACTTACAGTCAGTTCTTGAGAAAGCATGTAAAGCTCTAAATGTTCAGTCTGTTGCAATGGCTGGACTCGAAGCTGCCAGAGAAGAGCTTTCTGAATTAGCAATCAAAGTATCCAATGAATCTCAAGGCATCGTCCCACTCAATACTGTAAAAATGCCTTCATTCACTGCATCTACGGAGATCAAACGTACTTGTGATATGCCAGCTCGAATTGGCGACTGCTCGATCGAAAGCTGCTTGACCTCCACGGGAAGTCCAGTTTCTCCAATAGGCATAGCTTCGCAGGCTGCTTCCTTGAAGAAAAGAACAAGGCCGATTTTCGGCAATGGAGACTCTATGCCTTTGGAGGGAATGCGGCAAGAAGTAGGGTGGACAATGTAATAAGGGAGGACTCAAACAAGAATAGTGTCATCTTAGGAACAGAAGCTTCTTTTTGTTTCTTTCAGGGGTTATTTTCCTCATCTAGTTTGTGGAAAATGGTACGTTTGAATTCAACTGATACTGTAACATTAGTGGTCTGTATATTCTCGGATTTTTTTTGTGTTAGGAGGGCCTAAAACTTGTGAAAATCTCTATGCTGTTCACTTCATCATTGCTTCATTTGTGGATTAGGTTTGAGAGCTAATCAATCTCCCATTAAATTAAACAACTAATGTTTGCTGGCTTTATGATGCTATAGTGCATGACCCACAAAAGTTCCAAAGAATTGAATTAAGCAGGGCCAAGAAATCTGAAGTCAAGTCCATGTAATGATTGTTCCATCTTGTCGTTGGTGTTTACAATTTGTATAATCAAAATGAAGGAAAAATAATCACTAGCTGGTAATATTGGCCTTCTGTTTATTGTCAAAAGCCATAATCAATGGCTTCCCACCACCTTTAGTGGTATTTTAAGGAGCCCATTTTGGTTCTTCTTCACCCTTCTGTGTTCCTTTCGTCTCTTCGTTCTCTTGCTGGCAAAAAAAAGCTTCTTTCTCGACTCTATTGAAACAACCACCTTCTTCAATTTCCAATCTTTATACAATGGCACAGAAAAACTTGCTGGGTAAGTCTAATTTCATTTCTGTTCTTCTTTCTGTTATAATTTGTGTGAGAGGACTTCTTCAGAAATCAAATAATGATTGAAAAAAAAAAACTTTGAGCTGCTGCATTATTTGAAGTTGCTTCTTTGTTGGTTACTTTCTTCAAGCAAGTTACTGCTCATCAGAAAATAAACTAGACACGTGCAAAATTACTGTGTTTTGTTCTTTTGCTAGGGTTTTCAGAATTTATTTTCAATCGGGTGGTTTTATATTGATGGCATGGAGTTGGATGAAAAGAATATAAAACAAATGTGGACATGATCATGAGAAAATATTATTTTTGTTGTTTAGAAAAAGTTCTGGTTCCTTTTGTGTTCTGCTATCCGATGCATGTTGTTGTGAACACTAGAGGAAGAAGATGATTGAACTTAAGAAAAGTTCATCAGGGAAGCAAAATTTCGTCACAATTAATAGCATAATTATGAAACTCCCTCAATTAAAGAGGGATTGAAAGCCATAAGAGGTGTATCCGAAGAGTCTGGTAAGCTTTGGATAAATATCGATTTCTGAACCTGTAACATTTGGTGACCATTTTTACTCATTTAACTTCTAATTTTCTTGTGGATGAAGACTTTAATGGTACAATTGACAGTGACGAACTCAGCAAGTTCTTACAGAATCTGCAAGTCAATCTGGAAGAGGAGGAGATTGAGGATCTGATTTTTCTCTTGGAATTTTTTGAAATAATGCAGACGAATGGACTGGGACAGACATGAAGAGTTTCATTTCTTCAGCTTGAGGATATATCAGGAGACGCTCAAACAAGTAATCCAAACATATAATCTACATTACATGGTATACAAAAAAAGGGGGATAAAGAAATCTCAGCCTGGAAATCTGTAGTTATTATACATGGTTTTTACTTACTGTATACCTAAAGCCTTAACTCTTCTAATCAATGACAATGATGAAGCATTTTTTCGTTTCCATTCTTCTCTATGTTCATTATTTTGTTCTCCTGCCATGAAACTTTGGTCATTTCCATCTAATATGCTCACAATCTGCCTCATGGTTGGCCTTAATGAAGGGTTGGATCTTGTACATGCAATGCCAACTTTGATTAGTCTCACTAGTTCTTTATGATTGTACTTTCCATCCAATCTTATATCAACAAATTCCTCTAAGGGCCTCATCTGTGCTTCAAATTCATATACTCTATTCACCAGTAACACTTCCGGCCTCCTGAAATCGACGGCCATTTGTCCACTTACCACCTCGAGAATCACAACACCGAAACTGTAGACATCTGCCATTGTGGTTGCTTCACCAGATTCCATATACTCTGGAGACATGTAACCGAAAATCCCGCGGACTGATTTACTGGCTTTAGCTGCTGCTTTATGCGCTTGATCATTTCTTGCCATGAATTCAGCAAGTGCAAAATTACTGAGTCTTGGATTCATATCTTGATCAAGTATGACTGAAGAAGAGGTAATGTTTCTGTGTATAACTTGTTCATCCCATTCCTCATGTAGATAAAGTACTGCAGAAGCAAGTGACTTAATAACGTTATATCTATGATGCCATTGCAGGATAGAATATCCAATTCTACTATCATGGTGGAAAAGAAGAAGACTCAGGAGGCGATTTGCAGAATAATCATATATAACAAGCATCTCTCCTTGCTCAGTGCACCATCCTCTGAGTTGAATGAGGTGCCGGTGGCGCAGCCTGCCTAAATTTTGAAGTTCAGCCGAAAATCGGGTCTGAATCGCAGGGCATTTCGTCATGCCAAGTCTCTTCACCACTACTTGATGACCATCATTGAGGAAGCCCCTGTAGGCAGTTCCGAAGTCCACCTCTGCTACTCTACGTGAATCCGCAAAGTTATTTGTGGCAGAAACGATTTCCTTGTAGGATATTTCTCTTGGAGTTTCAACCATAAAGCAAGGGCTTTTTCGCTGACTTCTATTCTTGGAAGAGCTATGATCATTATTCCCTAATTCTGCAGTTACATATATTGTTTCTCCAATTGCAGTGACAAAGGTTGACAGAGTCGATGTGATTGTTATATTGCTGGTGCTTGTTGTAGTGGTAGACCTAGTTGTACCAGTGTTGCTGGTGCTAGAATCTGATGAAGACGATAATGATATGTATCGAGGATGCGACTGAAACGATGGCAGAGAAGGCAACTCGGAAGAATTATCTCCCATAAGTGTTTCCACAACCCATTTCATATTCGGACGATTGTACGAGTTGTTCAGTGTGCATAGCAGGCCAAGATGAATCATTCTTTTCATATCAGAAAGTGAATAGGATCCATCTGGAAGCCTATTATCCGCAGCTTCTAAAACTTTTCCTTCATCGGATAGCCTCCTGAACCAATCCAGCAAAACAATCTGATCATCAGGACATGTCAAGTCTACAGCCCTTCTTCCAGATACCACTTCTAGCACAACAATTCCAAAGCTGAAAACATCTGATTTTGCTGTGGCAACACTTCTTTTCTGGAAGCTCTCAGGAGGCAAATAACCAATGGTCCCGCCAATTCTGGTTGAATCTGCTAATCGGAACTGGCGATTTTTCAACGAAGGCATTCTTGTTTGGTACTGGAGCTCATGTTCTAGCCATCTTGCCAGGCCGAAATCGCCAAGTCGAGCATTGTAATGCGAATCAAGCATCACGTTACTTGTCTTGACGTCTCGATGAATGATCTGGGTCTCCAATTGTTCATGAAGGTAATGTAATGCAGCTGCTAATCCACCAACAATCTTCCTCCTTCGTTCCCAAGACAGCGGCGGTGAGGTCAGGTTTTCAGGCCTTCTGAAAAGCACCCTGTCAAGGCTGCGGTTAGGCATGTAGTCATAAACAAGAAACAACTGGTCTTCATGAACACACCAACCCCTTAACTGGACAAGATTCCGGTGGCGAAGATGTGCCACGGCAACCAGTTCAGCAGCAAAAGTCTTCTCAAATTGCTCTCCTTTCTCAGCCAAGCATTTCACAGCAACCACCGTGCCATCACTAGGTAAAACCGCTCTATAAACTCTACCAAAACCTCCACTCCCAAGAACTTCATCCTCACTAAAACCTCTACTCCCTATATAAAGCTCAGCATAGCTAAATATCCTTGGATTGGTATAACCAACTTTCTCAGACATATCCACTCCATCCAAATCATGAAACACACCAGACCTTCCCTTACTTGGTTTATCATGAACACAAGAATTAACCCATTTGGAGTGATACACCTTCCTTATTGAATCGCCAAGGAAGGCAAGAACTTGTGAACCACAACCGCGACTTTCATGTTTCTTGGTCTCATCTTTAACAGAGAGTGGAGGGTCTTTGAGCTTAGGTTCATCGACCGGTTCGACTTCCGAGAAGTCTGCCGGTAAGACGATACATAGCCGGTTCATTTGCATGGCCGAGGAATAGTTACAAGGGCATTGAATGAAGGTTGTTTAAAGGGAAATAGATATGCAATACAGAGCAAGAGACTCGTGCGGAAGAGATATAGGTAATAATAATGAAAAGTTTTTTTTTTGATGCGTTGTGTTTATTCAACACGGGTAGGTCTTACGGTTGAATTTTAAGCTTTAATATGAACCTAAATATAAAGTAGTAATACGATTCATGTCGTCATAGAAGATCCTGATTTGAAATTTATTGCTGCTATTATTCAAGACTTTCTGGAAGTTAATCATAATTCTGCAGATATATTCATAGAACAGGTCTAGAATTTGATTTTTCGTTGAAGCTAAATGCAGTAAAACGACATTCTGGACGTACATGTGATTAATTCAAAGTAATGTTCCGCGTTGATATGGAAAAATTCTGGATTGTGAATAACATTTTGCGAGAACACAGTAAGATAAAATTACAAATTGATTTGTAAAATATTAATATTATAACAGCACATAAAATTTAATACCGTATCACACGAGTTAACTATATTATGTCCGTTATTGGAAAATGTTCTCATCCAAAAGTCGCCTCATATCATATGAGTATGTTTCATCCAGGAATGAGGTCAAAGATTCATACGCGTTACAAATAGCGACTTTTTTTTGGGGCTGCGTGTTGTCTTCATTCTTTCTTCTGGAATTGTCTGTGGTCGGATATGGGAATGAGATATGGACGACAATAAAAAACATTTGTGCTGAAATATAATCCTACAATTAAAATTTAAACTTTTGTATCAAATGTTTGTAGGTCCGTTCTTAAATAAGTGTTCATTTAGACTCAAAATTTTGTTCTAAAATAAGTGTACTTTTAAAATTTAACACATTTTTTTTCCAAATTACTTCTCTTTAAATTCCGTTTTGATTCTCTAAAAACTAAAGAAATTTTGTTTTCTCAAAACTAAGACCAATAAAGCTTTTTGGTATTACATGCTTTCTAACATAAATGCATTAGAATACTGAATTTTAAATAAGGGTAAAATAGTCTTTTTTTACTTACTAAAGTTATTTCATAATTTGTGTGTTCATTGTTAAATAAATACTTATTTAAAAACAGATGGAGTAGAGTTTCTGAAATGAAATTTGGGGAATTGGGTTCAAATTTTTATGGATTTAGAAGCTTCACACAGCTTTCATTGTGGTAGGTACAATGAATTTATGAGGCAAGCTGGGGATTATTTAATGGAAAACGCCTCCTCCTTACGACTACAATGGATTCCAATGTCATCCTCATCCTTTATTATTCATGATATGGAAGATTCCAAAAGAGTGGTGTCGATGGTTTGGATTAGATGTTGGAATTAAGACAATAGGAGAATTAAAAGTGGAACACACTGAGGTGTCTGGAACAGACCGTATCAATCTATTAATGCTTGGAAAAACTGGAATTGCCAAGACAATATCAATCTATTGTTGTTTGAAAAGACTTGGATTGCCAAAGTGGATTAAAATCATGTCTTCCTTACTGTCTCCACGAAGAAATGGGGATTTAAATTCAAAGATGCTTATGGAATCTTTAGATTCAAAATCAGGAATTAATGAAGAGATTGTTTTATAGCAGCAACTTGGATTTCATGAGGGAAACAACTAAACTAAGGCGCAATCAGTGCGGACAAGACAAACCTAAATGCTTTGCCTCGAATGTCCGTTTTACAACAGCTGTGATCATTCTTCTTCACTACGACTCCTCTGATTGATTTCGCTTTCTGTACTGATTAATCGGATCCTAAAATTCAAGAAAACATCCGAGGCTTTTTGAGGTTTAAACACGGTTGTTGTCTGAACAACAATGAAGATTGAAAGTATGTCTTTAATTCAATCTGCAAAAAACATAAAGGCAAAGAGTTGAAGGTTTTGTCCCCGATTTCGCTCTGAAGTCATCGATGTTACATCTTTGCTTGATTTAACTTTTGAATTCAACTTTCAATTCGACATTCAATATTTGAAGTAAGATATACCGTATCTTTAATAAACATTCTTTATGTAGACGGTATTTTGATGAACGTATTGTATCTAAATGTTTTTTCAATGAATGAATTATATGTAGACGTTAAATGAGATACAACTCATACAAATACAATAAGAATGGAGAGAAGCCTTTTAGGTTAAAATGCTTGTCATGATAATTACATAGGTGGAATATACAATATAGTTGTAATTTTAGAATACGGATCGTCAATCAATTTTACCTTATTTTCAACCGGCTTGTTAGGAGGGACGAAATATAGATCGTCAATCAATTTTACCTTATTTTCCAATGGAGTTATTACCTCTTTTACATTATATGTGATACACCACAGAGCTGATAGATCAACTGACGTGTAGTTATTCTTACTTAACCAGAAATTTTAAGTTCGAGTCGGTTGGGAGTGCTTTTTCGCTCTTGTGGTCATGCTCGGCTCGAACATAAATTAATCTGAGATGCGTACCTTGTGGTTCATAAAAAAAAAAACTTTATATGTGATATAAAAGTGTCTTTTTAATGTCTTAAAATAAATGAGATCGTCCACATATTTTACATTATTATCACATAAAATAGGACGGAAGGAATAATATTTTGTTTTTATGCCGTAAAATGTATTGAAAAAACTTGCGGTCTTTATTCTTATAAATTTATTAATTTAACATTAAACTCTTATCCTTTAACGATTATAAATATAAATTTTTACCAATATTTTGTAAATTTTTTTAATTACTTAAATTAATTCTCTTGTTTTATTCTCTTTATTAACAACTACTTTATTTTAAAAAAACAAATAAGTCATTTGATGCATTTTTATTAATTTTCTTAATTTATATAAAACTTAAATCGACAAAATTTAAAGAAGAAAGAGAATAGAAAATACGTAATAGAATATGTGAAATCACAATAGAGATTGGACCAAAAACAAACATGTGAACGTGGTTTGGGATTATTGATATTAATTGGGATGAGTGGGTTTCAGTAGAAGTTGGTGGTATGGTTCGCCAACTTTAGCTCCATAAATATTTGTTCAAGTGCCTTTTTTTTTATCTGCAACAATTAATTTGAAGTGCTTTAAGTCAAACTAATGGGGTCTCCCTATTCAATGCCAACATCATAAAAAAAAATTCGATAGAGATATATGAAGATGGTGAGGAAAATTTCCGAATTAAAATAATTCGGGATGGAACTGAAATGGTGTTCTCTCTCCGTCCCGTGAAAAATTCTCATCGAGAAATATTCACTCTCGCATTGTGACAATATATTTATCACTAATATTTTATACATATTGTTCACTCACTTTGCCCATTCCTCTTTTGCTTCTCATAACTAATCATGTTTACAAAGAAAAGAGAAGTATAGATGATTTCTTTTGGCAACGTAAATGTGATCTTTATTTCATAGAATCATTAGCTAAAGCAGTCAGAATACAATTGGGAGCGTTATAGTCCCAGATGTAGAGACCTGGAGAAGAACTAATAACTCTTACAAATTGATGAGCTACTTGGTTCGCTGATCGTCGAATAAACTCATTATATGTAATTAGGTGGCTAATAGATCAATAATTAAGATTATACCATGTTTTGCAGATTAAATTGCAAACTCAGTAATGATTACTATTGTGAAGAAGAACTTAAAGTACTTGTTAGTGACGGTAAAGAACTTAAATTTGTGGTAAAAAAAACTTGATAAAATGCTTGAGAAAATATTAATAAAAGAATGATTAGGAGGAAAATAAAAGGAAAGCTCATTATGTCATTGATGATTTCATGTCTAATTTCTATACTATGAATTGATTGAAACAATTTCAATTCTCCAACAACTTCACTTTCGTCACCAAATCCTTGTTTTAAATTGTAGGAATGGAGGATCAGAGCATTCACCATTTCCTGCCTCATGAGCCTTAGAGAGGGTGTTGGGTTAAATTAATTTCTTTGAGAGATTTAAAGTCACGTGACATATAGGTTTGGTTTAAAACGCGGTGAAAATTATTTAGAGATATTTTAGTACAATTCGGAGTGTTAACAGATGTCGCAAGTGGTTATACGGGCAACACAATTAAAACAAAAGAAAAAATTACGGTTTAAGTTGGACATTGGTGTAATATAATAGTTTGTACTTGTCACTTGTATGTCATTTTCTTGATTAAATCATAGAAATATTTGTTCTCTGTCCGTAGACATAAATTACATCGATAAAACCACGTTAATTCATATGTCCTCTCTTTGTTTCCGCATTTTTCTATCGCTCAAATTCCTAACCGACGGCATCAATAATTAAATACAAAGAAATCCTAGTTTATCTATTCTTCTTTAATTAAACTCAAACGTGATCTAAAATAA
>CANYCX013275206.1:0-16578 GCA_948193385.1 Breynia disticha f. nivosa | reverse complement strand
TAGCATTGCTTTACAACTGACTAACCTCTAGCCTCTCGATCGTCTAAATCCTCCTAGACAATCAAACAATTCTATAAATCAATCATTCAATCCACACTTAATAGCTCCTTCAACTCTAATCCATATTCCTCTAAATTCCAGTAACTTAATACAACTGTTAACCCTCAACTTAACCAAAATTCAACAATTTTCCATCCTTTAAATAAGAAATACAAGTTGAATTCTTACCTTTAATGACTTGAAAGCTTAATTTGTGAAAGATTTGGGTGTTTGTTGCTACCAAAACGTTGTTGAGCTTATAATTATGGTTCCTGAGTTAAGCTGTAGCTTGTTTCCTCTGTTTTACAAATGAATTGAATTAGAACAGAATGCCTGATACATTACAGTCAACATGACCTCTAGCACGGGGTCGTGCCCTTCGCTCATGTCGTGATTTTCTCAGCACGTGGTTTTGTTCCATCGTGCACGGTGTCATTCTGCAATTATTTCAACACGAGTCGTTCTGATTTCCCAGGTACAAGCACGATGTCGTGCTCCTAAGCACCCATGAGCACGAGGGTGTGCTCATGACCGTACTCATTGTAATTTTCTGTAGAATTTTCTGCACTTAACTGAATTGATACGATTTGCTTTTGTTTTAATTTATTTTCCATATAACTTAATTCGTATAATTTCCAGGACGTTACAGTGCCTGCCTGTAATAAAGTAGTATGACTTTGGATGTCTTCAGGAGCTTTTCAATTTATTATTTTGGATGTCTTTAAGAACTTACTCTCTTTAATTGTGACCTTGTGAATTATTTCCTTTGCTATATAATATTTTAAATTATCACACAACACTACTGCATAAACTAGACACAAAATGGTTCTTTGAAATATTGTTATTTACTCTCACATGTTATAAAAACATAGTGAGGTAAATTATTTTGTAAAAAACAGAATACACTTAGAAAATTAAGAAACTTCCAACTATCACAATTGTTATGACATGGCAATGACAATGAAATATACAATCTAGTTAAATTATGAGAGAATTCTTAAAATTAACATTACATATTATGAAATTTTAAGCTTTGTATAAGAAGGCTCACCACAAGAAAAATGGACATTTCTCATTACTGTTTAAAATAATTTTGTAAATATAAAGGAAATTTGCAATAATTGTTTTTAGAAATATGTTGTTAGAAAGAAAGTTTGTGCACATAGTTGGATAATACCTCTTTAGATATTTGTCGTTGATGCTCTTTTAACAAGGTTCTCCTTCAAGTCTAGACAACCAATATGCATTTCCTAGAAGCATTTTGGGAATCTTGAATAGCCCCTGTCAATTAGTTGACCAATAGACAGACGATCTTTAACTCCTATAGGAAACATTACCTTCCATACAATATCTCCCTCTTCAAATCTCTTCTTCCCCACTATATAGTAAGCTGTAGTTATTCTTTGGTTTGCACTGTCATTCGATTTATAGCATCTATTTTGACCTAATCTAAGACTTATAACTCGATGACCATTTTCTATGAATATTTTTATGGTGTGAGGTTATCTTTTCTTAGCCACCCTTAGTGATGGCATAACAACAACCACTTTCATTAGCAATACTACATCATGACCATAGGCAACTGTGAAAGGACTCATTCAATGGCTTCTTTTTTATAGTTTGATATACCCAAAGAGTATTTAAGAGTAGATTATAAAAATCACGTGAATTTTCCTCCATACTCTTTTGTAATATGTTGATAATAACTTTATTAGATGTCTCTTCTAGCTTATTGGACAGCTGATAATATGGAATTGACCATTAGAGTGTGATACAATAGTCCTGAACAAATTCTCTCATAAGCTCACAATGAACATGGTCCCTTGATTGGTCATTATTGACAATGAGAACCCAAACATAGGGATTAGATTTTCCTTAACAAAACTTATAACATCCCCTTGATCAACCTTTTTCCTTTGTTTAGTTTCAACCGATTTGGTAAAGATTTCAGCAGCCACTATAATGGATGAGTCCCCTTTGATCGATGTCGGGCATATTTTCTTGAATAGATCTATGAACCATCCCAAGAAAGGCCATGTTTGACTATGTTGTATAGTTCAACGGCTGGAATTATTTATATTGATCTATGTTGCTGATATTTCTATAATCCCGTCATGCTCCTCATGTTGTTATTAGATGTAAAATATGTTGTAATGTCTAAGGGTGAGAAAAAATTCAAATTAACCAATTTAAATCGAAACAAAAAAAACCAACTTGATTTTGGTGATTTTAGCGGTTTATTTTGGTGTTGGTTTAAAATTATGCCAACTTGACTAGTTTAGTGCGAGTTCAGGTTGGTAGGTTTCCAACCCTAATATGAACTGAATTTACCTCTATAACCATACCTATGTATGTATTTAGGCCAAAGCCCATTACGCAATTTCACACAAAAACTATGACTTCCTATTCCTCACCCCGTCACCTAACTAAACATGCAACCACTAAACCGCACACCTAAACCTAAACCTACACACTATCGTCACTTTGTTAGTCATCACCAAATCACCATCTCCTCCCTATTATCACCATCTTCCTTACCATTCTCTCACACTTCTATTATTTTCCCACGTAAATTGTAACTTTCCTATCCTGATAAATTATAATTAATAAAATAAACACAGAATAAGAATAGATTGAATGTATTGTGCTTTAAAGTATGTTAGAAATGTTTACAGGTGGAAATGTTCATAAAATAGATATATACAATTACTTGGTGAAATTTTTATTGGTTTTTTAAGAGTACACGTTGTGGCATACTACGCGCAGTAGCCATGAAAATGCTTAGTCAGGTGCACATGGTGGTAAATAGACGTGTTGTGACAGTGGTAATGCGTATTTGAATATGACCACGTGTAGTATATGAAATCTGGTAGAAAATAGGGAAGATTGGAAATTGAAGCAGGAGCTGGTATGGTTAAGAGTTTAAAAGGAAAACAGGAGAAGAATGAAGCATAGAAAGGGAGAGAATAGAGTGATAAAGAGAGAGAATATAGGCGAGAGCGAAAGAAAGAGAGCAAGAGAGTGATTAAGATCTCAGGAGTGAGAAAGGTAATAAAGTGGAGGAAATCGAGTACCAATCATAGGAAACAAGATATAAATGATTACAGAGGAATAACAGTAAGAATAATTACTAAGTTATTAATTTCTATTCGTATAATTTTGAGAATTTATACAGATATGTTGGTTAGAATGTTATATTCAGAATGATATTGAATTATAGGAATACCATTCATGATTATAAGACGATTTTCATAAACGATAGTATCAGGTTAGGAGTTTAGAAGAGCTTGGGAGATTACAAACATACATGTGAGTAATCCAAACTTACTTTAGATACAGTCATATATGTGTGATTACCTAAAGAAAAGATAATTAAAGAATATGCCATGTTGATTGCATGTGATGATTGGAAGATATTAATTATATGTGAAACGTTAGGACTACTAGAATGTGGGAATTGTTGATGTGACGTGCAGGGGTTGCACAAATGCCATAATATTGATAGTCGAAGCGTTTTATGTGATGATTGATTAGTTGAAATTGAATGATTTATACATGCTAATCACACGAAAGATAATTCTTTTTTGCACGGTGAAAATGGAAGCATATGCATATGGATGAATGAAGTGATTGTGATAGTTAAAGTATGATTATAAGTGAAATTCTAGTAAATGGACATAACGAATACAATTACGATAAATATGAAATTAAGCCATACAGATGAAACTAGAAATAATAAATCATGATTATACGACTAAAGGAAATACAGATTAAAAGACATGAAAAAGGAAGTACATGACCTGTAATGACTTCAACCTATACACAGAATATAGATTTATTTATACAGATACGTAAAAATTCAGTGAATACGAATGACATAAATACACATGATTTTATATAATCACATGATTGATACAGGTTATGTTCATATATATATATATATATATATATATATATATATATATATAATATACAATATTGGTGGTGATTTATGATTGAAGGTAATTGATATTTATTGGAGTTTATTATTAAAGATGGGAGTACAGTTTATTATTAGAGAAGGGAGTATAGCATATTTTTGGAGATGAGAGTATAGTACAATACAACATAGTATATTAGTGGAGATAGGAGTATGTACAGTTATACAGAGTTATATGTTTATACTTATATATGATATCATACAGATCACAAAGATAACTACAATTCACATGTTTATACGATAATATATACAAAATAAAGATACAAACACCGAAAGGGATATAGAATACACATACAGATCACATGAATGAATACAAAATAAAGATACAGATCACAGGAATGAACACAATTATGAGTTTATATGGTAATGTATATATATATATATATATATATATATATATATATATATATTACAAAAAATAATACAGATACAGTAAATCAAAAATGAATACAGTTTATATATTTATATGATAAGATATACAAGCACTCATATATATATATTTACAGAATTTCAATAATAGTTATGATTATAAGATGGCAATTAATATGAAATTATTATTCACTAAGTTTGCAACTCATTAAGGTGTGTTTATGTATATTTTGTTTCAAGATAAGGTAGTAGATAAAAGTTTACATAAGATAATCCTGCAGGTAGGTCAACTGTCATTCATCATCACTCTCTCTCTACAGCCAGACATGTTTATGTATAGACATGTACAGATAGATGTTTGTATGACATGTGTGTGTTATATTCACATAATATACAGTGATACAATAGATGCATATAAAGTCATGCATAAAAACATGAACATTGTATTGCAGTTGAACAAGAACGTGATAGTGTAATACAGGGTTGTGCCCTTGGGACGTATTACACTAACACGAGCCGTGTTCTATACTGTGCCTCAGGCTGGGCTATATACTATTGTACGTATAAATGATGTGTGATTAATAAATGAATAGTAAGAAAGTATTATCATGCAAAAAAATTTTAATTATTCAGTATTATAAGTCAACTAAACAGTAATTCATAGAATTATTAAACTAATTAGTTTAGAGGGTTATATAAATACCATTGTGACCACCTCATTCTTCTACCTACACATCATTATGACCACCTCATTCTTCCACCAAAACACCATCGTGACCACCTCATCATTATCTCTCCTACAATCTTTGAAGAGGTTTCTTTCCTTTCATCTCATCATGACTTCACATATTCTGAATTACTTTTAGACAATGAGGATTTTAATTTTTTATAAATGTCTTTAAGTGAAGGTTCGTCAAATTTATCATGTGTTGTTGAAGAGAGATTATGAGTTCATCAATACAGTTGAAGAAGTGACAAAGGAAACACATGCTCAAGTAGGATTTTTCTCATTGCCTAAGTTATCTATTTATGAACATTTCTTATTTCTACTCTTAATATTGATGAAATTATAGTTCAACTGATTGTTTTCTCTTCTAAAAGATCATATTGCTAATAACATTTATCATAAGGAAAGATTCATCGTATGTGAATAACTGATTGGTTTATTGTAATAAATGTAATCAATTATAAAACATCTCTTTTCTTTGTCCCCAAGAATTTCTTAGTCTGTATTGCTAACTCCTTTTATAGTTGGTGATGCCAATTATCAAGTGAAATGTTTTCTACTGTCATTGAAGTCGCCTTTCCTAGTCTTTGCATTTGTTTGATCATATATCTTGACATTCTTATAGATTCAACCCTCTTGTTGTGACCAATGTCCACTTCTGTGGTTTCCAGGCATCTAGGGTTTGAAGAACCTCAGTGATATGGTCTTTGTTCTATTACCTTGGCTGGGGTCTATTAACCTAACATGTCTTTGACTAGTAGTCTATCATCCTTTCTAATCCAAATTAATATTTAAGCCTCTAAACACTCGATCACTCATGTAGCTTGAGCCTTTGGTCTAACCAAGTCATCCCATGTCTTTTCTATAATTTACAAAGAAAGCTTCTTTTATAAACTCATCAAAACATGACATGACTCATTGGAATAAGAAATTGTCCTATAGCATAAACATTATGAACCTTCGTATTCCTTATACTCTCTAAAGAATTAGTCATTGGCTTTTACTTCCACACATTGATTAACATAATTAGGAATGGTTCATGGTCAATCCATTCTGGGAAGTTTTCAAAGAAATGCCTTTATTTTCCATAGAAGTAACAACCTCCTATTAAGGCTTTGTATTTTCCCACTTGTCTTTTATGGTAATGTTGACAAATAGGTTTTGTTGTTATTGGAACTGGAGTAGGGCAACACTACTCTTTCCCCAGTCATAACCTCTCCAAAATCCCTTACCAAATGATATTTGAGGTTGGGATGGTCGAGGTATAGGTATGGTGTAACCTTTATAACCAGTGGGAGTTGAAGTATAGTATGCTCTATTCTTAAATCTACTTTAGTAAACTTCTAACTCTCACGATTGCATCTCTCAAATCTTCATAAGTCCTTAAGTATGACTGATTTATATTATTTTTTATTTTAATATCTAATCCACCTCAAACCATTTACGTTTCTCTCTCTTTCTCTCTCTGTAGGTATGATGGTTGAGGTATAATGCCACTGGCATATTCTCTTATCGCAATGCCAGGAATTATTTCTATTTTGTATTTACATATATCATTAACATGTATCTACTTTTAAATTCCCTTAAGAAATTGTCCTATGTAAGCACTAGTGGATAAACATTAGCATTTGGTATAATTTCCCACCAGTCATATACATCTCTTTGTAGTAAAGAAACTGCAAAATCTAGCCTATCTTTGGTGTACACCTCATTATTTTAAATGCCCATTCAGTTATCTTTAGCCATGTTTCTACTGCTAGATCTACTGTGCATTGAAATTCTATGACACTTAACTTTTTCAACTCTTTAAAATCTTTAGCCATTTGCTGATATAGGTTCATAGGTTAAATTGTTTCAATTGGGTAATATCTAGGATTTTCTGGGTCATATGATTCATAGTAAGGTGGTGCATATGACATCTTTACTGACTCATTTGGATTAGTTGTTCCTTCTCTCTCTTGTGAATGAGATAGATCTTTAATGACTCATTTGGATTAGTTGCTCCTTCTATATAATAATGAAAATAAATTTAACATATCATTACACATAATTTAATTCATTTATTCATGTTCCCTAGTGATGATAACTTGGCTCTGACACAAAAATATAACACCCTAAACTAATTATACATTTTTAATGTATGATTAACATTTTCATTTGACTATTTAACCTTTGTTTTACAATAAGTATGCAATATTAATGTCAATAATTAAAAAATTTCATGTTTATTTTCATTTTTACTTTTCTTTTTCTTATTAACTGTATACCATTTGTACACCTTTATCTTCTAACGTAGTCCTAAGCACGACCTATGTTAGTGTAACACGACCCATGGGCACAATCCCGTGTTATACTAGCACAACCCCACATGGTACTTACCACGCTCCCGTGTGACTTAACTTATTTATCTAGAAAATTTTACCCATAATTTTTGAGGCAGTGGTCCATTCCACACCGCGTATAAAGTACCATGCCCTGCCCGTGGCATTTTACATGGATTGTGTTAGACAAGCAGACTATGAAAATTAAACTGAAGATTAATCACACAGCATTAAACATAGCCTATGTTGAGTAATCACTTAATCTATTTAGTTGTAGCTTTCATGAAATACATATAAACAACATTTACAATAGATAACACACTAGTTATCAACCATATGTCAACCAATTTCAACCTAACTATTTCATTGTAACAATTTTAATCAACAACCAATATATCATATAACAAGTAAAAAGTCAACAAACACATTTTTATTTCACACTCCAACAAGATCATAAACTTCACAAACATGTCTATGTTAATGTTAAAATTATCAAAATTATCACATAACAATGTTTAAAGCTATAACATGTACACTATGTATATAATGCATGAAAAGAGAAAGAGGGATATAGTGAGAGAGAGAGAGAGAGTTGTCAGAGCTTTCAGTTGTCCAACCTGAAGGAAATACTCTCTAGCTCTTCTTATTTAAATTTTTTTATACAAAAAAAATGTGCATTTTTATGAGCCGCAAAACTCAGAGAGTAATCAATAAAATAATTTAACCAATAGTAGTTATAACAATATAAAAAATTAGCACTTGAAATTATGAAATCATATAACATATTTTTATGACATTTGCATTCTTTTGCTCAATCATTTGCATATTAAATTGAACAAACATTCGCACATGTTAATTGCACCTGTTGTCTACATTTTCTAGTACAATTTCCCATACAAATCCATTCATCATCTACATTTATATTAGTGAACACATGTTATACAAACTGTATGCATTTCCAACCCTCATCTATATTTCCAACTGTCGTTTACAAATTCAGCCTCTATGTATACTCATTTGCTCAAAATCATCCATATAACATTCATATGCACTCATTTTCATCTCAATCAACATATATTAATTATAAACATATGTATATTAATATAACCATATTTCAGTGAGTTAGATTACTTACTTATCTAGCTAAAATACTTGGAGTTCCCTAAACCTCAATCTTGATTCTTTTATTTAGATTGTTGTCCTATATATCAAATAATAATCTTTATAACACAATACAATAGTCAATATGATTTAACTTCATGTGTATATTCATGAATCACTAATCTTTTCTCTTATTCAATCTATCAATCCTCTCAAATTTATTTCTAATTTAGTTTGATCATAAAATAAAAACCTGTAAATCAATCATTTCTGCTTACTTTTCTACTGCTTTTTTGTTTTCTTCTTTTTACCACCAACTTATTTTCCTTTTTACACCACTTTGATTGAAGAAAGTAAATCTTTATTTATAAATTTTTGACTTATTTTTTGAAGGGTTTCGAAGAGTTTTAGAGAGTTTTTCTGTGTTTTTAAGCTGATCGGTTCGTTTTTAAGTTAGAAAATGATGCCTTCTACTTATATTTTTTATAATTTATAAATGCTTTATAGTACAACACGGTCATGTCATATGGTAACACAACTCGTGTTGGCCACTCGACCTTCATGAAAAGTACCACGCTCTCTGTGGAACCTCCTCTGTCCAAAATAGAGCACAACACGCCCACCATGGTACATTACATGCTCGGTGTGTTGTTAACACTTAACATTTTCATTTATAAAACTTCCCTTTTACTGTATATCATTTTTACTAATATTTTGTATGATTACACATATGTATTAATAATCATTATGTTGTATGAATTGTATACATTAGGTTTACATTTTGTTTGCTTTTGGTTTCTGTGTTTGTTTTATTAATTTTCAGCTATTAGGATAGGAATGTGATATGCACCATTGCCACAAGAGATTGATAGTCAAAGTGTTCATGTGATTGATGTTTTTATGTGAATTTATTGTGCTTATATGTTTAGAGGAAATATTGTTCATTGTTAAATTGATTTAAAGGTAATGAAATTTGAATGAAAGGTATATTATTACACTATAGATATTCACAATTCAATGGTTGAGTTTAAAAAAATGTTGTGTGCATTCATTTTATATGAAATTTAATATAGGAATGTGACTAATTACAAGGATTCTAAGGTATATAGATCTTTAGATCCTATAGATTATTAAAGATCAAATGATTTTAAAGATAGAACTAAAAGCCAAATTTTTAAATAAAATTACATTAAGATCCAAAAGTAAGGGCAGTGACAAAACAAAAGGAATGAAAACAAAACATATGAACAAAAGTATAAAGATAAAGTATTATAGTTTATTACATGTGATATGTTGAATTTATGTGAGGATAGATTATTCTCATTGACTTTGTGGCTCATTAAGTTGCATTTTTTAGGATAATTAGCTTAGATTTTTGACATGTCAAAGTTAGAAATTCCACACATTCATAGATTGGCCAACTTTTGCTTGAGCACCTCTCTCTCTCTCTCATACTTTTAACATTGTACACATGTATGACATATATGTGGAATGATATTTTGAATGCTTATATATGTAAAGTAAATTTTTTGATGTTTGTGAACAAGTATGATTGTAAGTGTATCTTTTTAGGATCTAATATTGTTAATTAGAGTTCAAATGATTTACATGGGCAAAGACACAGGTGTGTTGCAAACCATGTAACTCAACTGGAACCTTAATTTGCAGTGTGTAGCCTAAGACATGAACTGTGTAGCTAACATATTACTACCACTGAATGGAATTTTAACAACATATTTAGGTACATTCGTGTGTGATAAATCGTATAACTTTCTTTAAATGAAGATTCAAAAGCACAACTTGGAACACTATTTGGGAAAGTTGTGTGGTAAACATTGTAACACATTGTTGAATAACACGGTCAGGAAAATGCCTCGTGCAAAACACAGTGATGAACATGGTCCATTTAATCAACTGCATAGTATTGAAAATGTGTAAAAATGAAACATTTTAGTTGGGCTAAATGATTAAACGAAAATGGACATAATTAATTAATCAATGAGAGTTATAAAGAGAGTTTTAAGGAAAATTTTTAATTTATAGTGGTTTATAAAAGAGTAGAGATTAAATGGTTGACTAAATAGATGTTTTAATTTGGTATCAGAGTTAAATGGTAAATAATTATGCAAATAGAGTAATAGTGTGATGCCCCAAAATTTTAACCCAAGTAAAATAATACTAAATATGGATAACTGGAATAATAAATAAATATCGAGAAAGGCTCAAAAAAGAGGAAAATAGTAAAAAAGAGGTGACACAAGCCATGTTGTTGGTAGTGTAGGCTAAATGTAGGGCATGATCACGACAAGAGCATTTCATATGGCCGTGCCACCCAAAATAATGGAGTATGGGCATCAACACAGGTGTATCGATTGCTTGTGTCCTAAGAAAGAAATAAAATGTAAGAACATATGCCAAATTTCATTCTTAAAACACAACACACATAGGATGGCTTTCCTAGTTCAAAACCATACCAATACCCTACCCAATCACCTAATCAAGAAGAAAAATAAGGAAATTGGTAAAACCTTATTAAGGTAAGCCTTAAAACCTAATGGTTTATGTTAGATTCTTTCTAAGAAGATCTAAGAATTGCGTAATTAGGGTTAAAATTAGAATGAGAATATTGATGTTGAAGAGTGAAATTTTGAGGTTTAGGGAAAATAGGGAGAATAAGAAGAACATGCGTGTCAGAGTCTTGTTTGTGTATTAAGGAATTGGGGTTTTGAAGGGGAAAGTGAAAATTACGCATTTTGTGTTATTGAGACTAAATATGTAATGAATTGACATAAAACTTGTGTAGTGGACGAGAATCAAAATTGATGACAAATTTGAGTGCCAAAACACCTTAACTTTCCAAAGTTCAAGGTAAGTATGTCAAATTTATGCTTACCTAGGTATGTTTTGTTTGTGTATGGTTAATTATACTTGGATGTGAATAATTAAAAGAAGAATTATGGATTTGATATTATTAAAAATGTTGAAATATAAATAGTCAAAAATTATATTGTATGATTGTTGAATTTTGAATGCTTGAAAAAAATATTGTATTCAATGATTGGTGTTTGATTTGTGCAATAGGCGTAATGTATTTCATTTTGCATATCATTGAGACATGTTGTATGGCTGTGAGTAATGACAATAAAAAGGGGATTTCCCAATAGAGAGCAAGAGCTCTATAGAAATGATAAAAAGGAGCATTGCCCAAAAGAGGGAGAGAGCTCTAAAATAAATGAGAAACATAGGGATTACCCAAAAAGTAGTGAGAGCTCCAAAGTTTTTGAGAAAAAATGGAAATGCCCAAAATGAGAGAGAGCTTATAAATTGAAAATTATGTGCACATGCATTTTCAAACATAGTAGTATCATAATGAGGAGCATGTCATGCACCATTTTCATATATATTTGTTATGTTGAATTTTTACAAAATTGGAAAGCATGAGTGTGATGAGATACCTATTGTTGTCACCTATACGAGAATTATTGAATGTGATTGGTGAAAATGTGAAGTAGAATGAATTGACCAAATGTGATTTGACAAGTTGTGTGATGTTTTGCATGTTTTTGAATTGGTTATATTGCTAAGGAAATGATATAGAAATTGGATAGTATGTTGTAGACTTGGTTTTTTTTCGATGTAGGAAGCTAACACGGACACCGTGGTCTTTTACACACGGGTTATGTCAGCCCCTAGGATTTAAGGCAGATAAAAAGTAGGAAATAGTGGCCCTTTACACCATCCCCTGTCTAGAAACTGAGATTTCCAATAAGGCAGCACAAGGACTGTGGCATGTTACACTGTCCTATACTTAAGAAATAGGAGTTCCAATGGTCTAGCACAGGGCTATAGCGTGTTACACTGGGCCCATACTCGATCCCATAATAAAATAAAAGGGTGTGGCCTAGAGCATGGTTGTGTTGAGACTTAATGGAAGATTTAAGGGGTAACATGAGCTAGAGACACGATTGTGTTTCTGCTCGTGCCTACCTCAAGGATGTATAAATGAACTAAATGGATGTAGAATCACAGAGTTTAGAGAGAACAAAATACAAATATGAGAACGTAATAATGAAATGTTTAACCTCATAACTCACTTAACTACTAAACTACAAGTACATATACTCTACATAACTTGGTAATTGTATAAGTAAGCATACTTACTAAGTTGTTAAAACTCACTAATTACATTGTTGTAAATGTATGTTTTCCATTGAGCAGGTTGATACTCTCTTTTTCCACTTGTAGTAGAAGCATACAGGAATCAGTACAAGGTCAACTCGACTTCTAAATATTTTGTTCCTTTTTATAAACCATATATATGTATATACATAACTGTTATTTTGACATGTAGTATTATATGTTTTGTAAAACAACTGTATACCACATGATCTCTACAAAAGGTGTTAAGGTAGTTAAGTACGTAGGTCGTATGTATAACTAAATGCTTTTTAAATCTTGATATTCAAGGTCCACTTGTAAGTTTGAGTTAGCAAAAAAACAAATTTACTGATTTATTTAGAAACATACAAGTGGTTGGGTTTCATAAATAGAGTAAGGACATCTAAGTTTTGTATTAGAGAAGGAAGATGTTTACTTAGACATACATGCTTGAATATAATAATGTGAAGTTTTTTCCATTTGTGTGTATTAGAGTGAAATAGTTTTCATTTAAAAGAATATCAACATGGAAAGGATTAATATTACATAGAGGAGAGAGGATGCAACTGAGCCAAAACATAAAACAATTGCAAAACCATGTGACCTAGCAAACCTTGAGTATGAACTAAGGAAACTAAAGAATATACATGATGATAGTAATAGCATCTAGATAAGGCTAAAAATTTGAAAGAGTTAGGGAAGCTAGATGGGGTTGATTTATTCAATACCATCGATCATATTGAAGTCAACATATAACACTATAAACTAATTATATCCTTTTACATGTGAAACATTTACATTTGATTTTTTACCTTTTCTTATACCATGAACATATCCTATAAACATTGTTAAATTAAAACTTTCTTATTCATTTGAATTTTTTTCATCTTTACTGTACTTCTTAACTATTTGTAAACCATTTGTAAAGTTTTATTTTTCAAGATAGCCCCAAACACGGTCTGTATTTGTGTAACACGTCCTATAGGTACGACCTCATGTTAGACTAACATGCCCCCGTGTTGATGAAATATTTGTATCCAAAAATGTTTCACATTAAGACTGGGACCATGGTCCATTCCATGCCCCGTGCAAGGTACCACGCCTTGCCCATGGTAATTTACATGACCCATGTTGGACAAGCAAACTATGAAAATTATACTGAAGATTTATCATGTAGCTTTAAAATTACCCTGAGTTGAGTATTCTATCAATCTTAACAAATATTGTAACGCCCCAAAAAATAAATAATAATGAAAATAATGTTAAAATAAATTATTATGGGGTCAAAATAAGAAAAAAAAGAAGAACCAAAATGGAAAATAAGAGAAATATAAGAAATTACGGGTGGCACAGACGAGGCACGTGCACAGGAACAACTGTGTCGCAGTACTATAGTTTAAAAAGATAGAGCACAGGCCCAACATAGGCATGCAAGTGATTGTGTTTCATGGTAGGGCACGGGCCTCGACATGACTGTGTCGAGTGCTTGTGTTCTGGGGAAACATCTTAAATGCATGAAACTAAAACCAGAGGTTCATTTTAGGGACTCTAGAGCAGCCACCACTCAAACCCTCATCACCCAACCCTAGCACCACCATAATAATGTTAAATCCGGCAAGAAGAGGAGATTTAGGTTGGATTCGTTGATAAAGTGTAACATTCCTATCCTAAATCCTTGTAATTAGTAAACTAATTAATTAATGTGAACTTAAATGAATGAATTATGAATTATGAGATGTTAGAATTATGATATGAAAGAATGATTGAGAATAGATAAGGTGTTGTGTGGAAAATGTTAAGTTGCAGACTGTAATACAGGGGCGTGCTAATTGGCACGGTAGTTGTGCTAACTGGGAAAGATATGAACACGGCAGTGCCAATTAAGGGCACGATCATGTTTCCTAGAAAAAGTGAGCATCAACACGGTGGGAGTGTCAAACAACATGGAGGGCGTGTTGAAAAACATAAGACGTGCTGAACATTGGGTGGGTCATGTTGAGTTGTTAAACATGCGAAAATATTGGAAATTGAAGCATGCGGTGGCATGTCCGTATCTAGCATAGGCCGTGCTAATATCAATACGATCGTGCTGAACATCTGAACCGTACTTAATCACAACAGAAAACTCATTTCACACAAAATACAGAGAGAAAGGTCGAAAGAGTCTAGAGAGAGAAAAGGAGATTTTAGTGGAAATTAACTCGTAAAAACACGAATATGATCTTAGGAGTAACCAGGGTATCAATTTATAAGTCGATATTGAGAATTTGCAAAGGTAATCTTTAATAATTACGAAGTTAAATTGAATTTTATTAAGAACTGAGTTTAGAATTATGAATTATAGATTTTTGAAGCAATATAAAAAATTGTTAGGATTAGATTACGAACATGCATTTTAATATGTTGTGAAATTGATTGTGATAGAGAATTATATAAATGGTTATATAGGATGACAGGTTAAACAGGCAGAGCAAAGTTAAGTGCTTATCGGTCCGAGTACTTCAGCTAAGAGGTGAGTAATTTAACTCACTATTTAATAAAATTAAATTATGATTATGAATTGCGAATTGATTTATTAATATGGATGTGAATTATAAATTGTGATGTGTACATACAAACATGATTAATTTAGAAATGGTAATACATATGAATGAATCATTAAGAATGGAATTATATATATGATCGAAATAAAACAGGTACACAAAATACGAAACAAAGTACGAACAAGTACGTGAACATTGTTTATATGTATGTTATATATTTGATTATAAATTGTGGATATGATATGATTAGTGGAGATGATATGGCGGTGATTGATTTGGTGATGTTTATTATATATGGTATGATCGATCATACGGAGATGGGAGTTATGTATATACAGAGATAAGAGGTAAGGAGACGGGAGTTATGTATAAATGCATACATGTATGTTTATTATTAACGATTCTGTATGAATACAAGTTTTACTATTCGAAAAGATACGATACAAAAAGAAAGATAAATAATTTGATAAATTTGATTTATAAATGACTATGAAAATTGGTTGGTTTTATATTTAATGATTAGATGATTACTAATTGAGTCCGCGACTCACCAACTGCGATTGTATATGTTGATTTCAGGTACAGGTAGAGACTTGAATAGATTGTGAGATAGCGTTCAAACTTTGAGATTGCATACAGGTGGGTCAGTTACTAATCGACGTATTCTCTCTCCCTAGATGCCATATAGGAGTTGATTCAGCTCCATTTTGCATGATTACATGTATTTGATACAATATGATGGTTATCTGATAGTTATATTATAACTTGAGATGATCGATAGAAGATGATATTTATATGTTGATGTTTATAGGTATATAATATGATGTTTGTTTGTTGTTGGATGTGAGCATAGAGTGAATGGTTTGATAGAATTGATATGGTAATACAAGTATATAAGTATGAAATGGTATAATCAGATTGAATACAGGTTGATTTCAGGTTGCAGTAGTTCAACACGGGTCATTCTTAAGTGACATAATGGCCGTGTTGACTGAATAAGGGGCATGTTGGATCAACACGAGGTCGTGCCCATGGGGATGTTGATCAACATGGGTCGTAGGGATGTAAACGGGTCGGGTACCCGTGAAAAATACAAAACCCGAACCCGAACCTGTTTGGACTACAAACTGCCCGAACCCGTCCCGAACCCGTTTAGTTAATACCTGAACCTGCCTAATACCCTAATAGTAATACCCGCGGGTACCCATTACCCGTTTAAATACCCGTTTATGTTGATTATTATTAAAATTACATAAAAAATATTTAAAATAAGTATAAAAAATATTCAAATCATTTAAAACAATAATAATTAAATTTTCTAAATTGGTTCTAAAATGTATC
>CANYCX013274809.1:0-24558 GCA_948193385.1 Breynia disticha f. nivosa | reverse complement strand
AATTTACAAAATAACACTTAATTATGTACCTAAGAGTAACATTTTCAACAATTTTGGCAGGAAACAACACTCCACGCGTGGTCATTCAATACTACGCGTGGTGGCTAGGAACTACGCGGTCTCGCCTCCACCTCGCGTAGTGTTGGTACAACAAACGCGTGGTTGTTTCAGACTACGCGTGGTCAGAGCAACCCCGCGTACTCTGAGTCCACACCGCGTACCTCGCTGCCACACCGCATAGCATGCTGTTATCCTGGAAAAAAACTCAATCCAAACCACTTCATTCATAGTTAAACTTCATACATTTCACTTATACAACCTAATACACTCTCCTTTGAAGTCATTCCTTCAAAACATACCCTAATTCCAACAACACAAACAAAATAATCATAATCATATCTTCAATAAAATCCTAACAATATATTCAACAACATTATAGGCAAGTCTTAACACATAACATGATTCATTTCAAACAACAAGTCTTCAATCAACAACTCACTACTTAACATACACATTCTATAAACAATGTAAATCCATCATCACATATAATCTCCATTTTCAAATACACAAAGCCACCATACTTACATTCCATTTGTCTAATCATGGCATCAATTCCCCTATTCGAGCAATTCAATTAAGCGTTCTTATTCCGTATTTAAACACATCCCAATATATACTCTCCACATTCATAGTTTACTTACACCTGTGACCATATCAATTAGTTCAATCATACACCATTTATAGATCACATCACCACTTGTAATAATCATGCTCAACAATATCATAATCACTCTCGGTTTACACACAAATATAATCACATATTGACATGCATATTATAAAATCACGAGAGCATATTAGTATGATTTGAATCACACCATCTGATCACGAATATAAATGTGTATATATATATATCTACAACACAATTCAACTCTTATGATTTCCATAAGACTAAGCATAACTCAACTTCACCACTTCATAGTCACATATGCACAAACATATCACAAGTTCACAATAACACAGCATATGTGATTTGATATATGCGAATGCATGTCAAATAATGCATTCCTAAACAGGATTACTCGGGATCCTATATAAGTTATAAATTGCGCCCTATTTTGGCCATTTAATCGACGTTTGCAAACGGGCCTTTCTGCCGGGAGTATGTGGTTATATAATTGGATATCCAGATTTATGTAAAGGTTAAGTACCCCCAACCCATCTCCTGTCTGGTGAGACTCTACCCAAACTCACGCCCAGGAAGGTTGTTATATATCCTCAGATGTCAACTTAAGACGTATGATATACCCTTTTTAACATGCCTTAGCATGCTAACCGCCCACTTTGGCCAGGCACGCTCAAACACTAATAAGTGAACTGAGACTTCCACTGTGCCCCGGTATAGCACATATCAAGTACTATCCAGAATATTGTGACATTGTGCACTAAGCACCATATGTCTAAATCGTTGTGCACAAAGCACCAAATGTTCGCACACTAAGTGCCATTTCGCACACTAAGTTCCATAACCACTCCCTTGTTATTCTGCTCATTAAGAGCTTTATTCTTTAATCAATTTGCACACCAAGAGCCCCTAATCGTGAATGCATCATATACATGCATAGTTTAAGCCTTCAACCCATGCATTCACCAGCCAATCATATTATCCTTAGTAACCACAATATTGAGTGTAATCATCAATCAATCTGAACACATCAACAATTAATTAAGCATAGCTATAAATACACTCTTATCATTGTATGAGTAATCACTCACATTTCATTTAAATCCACTATCCAACATTCAATTCATAACCATAAAGCATATCCATAAGGCACAGTACATTACATATTCATCATCACATTCACAAGTCAATATCCATCTGATATCTTTTTAAATCTCATAACCACTCCAGATCTTACAAGTGCATACAAACACGCACACATTATCAATCATCATATTAGGGAAACATATATTTATAATTCCAATTTATAAATGCATCTCATTATATCATGTCCTTGTTTGAGAACTAATAAGACACATTATCACTGAATATGTGTTGTAACCAATTTTATTAAATCACAAATCATACATCTTTCAAACAATCCACATACTCTTATAAAATAATATCTTTCACACTTATCAACAACCATCAAGCATTAACATAAAATCAACATAACTCACATAACCAATCTACACAAGCTTATGTACAATCACATCATGTCAAACCCTTCCAAATCACCACATAAACGTTTAATATTTCATGTTCATTCAACATGCATAAACCATAAGCAACATGCATTCAACAAGCATACCACTTAAGGAAATTATGCTCGTGTTACTTACGTTATCCATACACCTTAGGTTTCCGTCATGAGCTATCCTCGTCGTAACCTCGAATTTTTCCTAATTTTAACATTATAAACTTATATTAATCTCCCAATCATTACATCAATGACTAATGTCAATGTTTTGTATAATTACTCTAATATTTACTCTTTCTTCTCTAATTTACTCCTTTCTTTACCTTAGAACAAATCACAATTAATATACTAAACAAACTTGTTTAACTATCCTTTAATATCTCACACCAAACACAATACCCTAATCATCTTAATTCATACGTTTCCATTTCGAAACCCTTAACTATTTTCTATCTTTATTCAATTATTTCCCCTACAACAACACCCATTTAAAATTGGTTATACCAACATCCTCAATTGGGTTCAAAGAAACTTACCTAAGCAATAAAACTCGGAAAAGAATTCCGATCCAAAATCCTCAATCACGTCACTTTATACGGATCACTTTCAAACACAAATTTCGGGTACCTAAAAGATGATTTAACACCAAATAAAGTTACTACTAGTTAGTACACACGTTAGGCTTTCCAACAAGCCATCATTTGCTCAATTTGGAGCTAAATTGAGAGAGATATGTGGTCGGAAAGCTAGGGTTTTGGAGAAAAACGAGATTTACAAGAACCAAAAAGAAAAATTTTACGGGGATTCAACTTCCAACCGACTCTGGAACTCCTGAGTAATAGGTTTTATAAGATTTGGTGAGGTTAGGGTTTAAACTAAGGAGAGGAAAAAGAATGGGGAGAAAAACGTTTGGTGTGGAGGACAAAGAAGAAAAGATATGTATTTATATATAACCTTGCCCGATTTGGACAGTTTTACCCTTGATCTCACTGGTTCACTAATCTTTCGTATTTCTCTTACCCAATTGACTCGACAACTTTAAAATTTTATTTACAACCAACTCCCATTTCTTCCACCGAATTATTATTTAAAATAATTCGAGAAAAATTTATTTGAATTTTTCTACGTATTTTAATTTAAATTCAAATTAAACTGAAAATTGAGGGCGTTACAAGGTGCATTAGCATTAACTCATTCATGCCATTTTGGATTATGATATGATGAATTGAAGTTTGATGTTGTTTTATTTATGGTGTTGGTATGAAAGGATGAATGGTAGCATCTTATGTTGGTTTTTCCTAGAAATTATAATTTTCCTAAGAAGGAGTAAGTTATGATTTGATTTATGCCAAATTCTAGAATTTAGGTTGATTTTTGGCTTGAATGTGAATTGTGATAATTAGAATTGTGTTGGATGTTAAATTGAAAGATGAAATGTTTATTGTGGTTGTTAAATTCAAGAATGTATATGAAATGGAATGTCTTATGTTTGTCTCATGTTTGAAGGGTTAAAATATGTGGTTGATTGGCAAAATATTGTTTATGAAGTTAAGAATTAGTTTGGTATAAATGTTTAAGAGTTTGGGGTGAAAAATGCTAATTTCAGAAGACCCAAACGGTTTTGGGAATGGCCTGGACAGCCCGTTCACCAAACCGTTTCAATTTTAGACATTCCAGAATGGTCGAATGGTTTGGCGAACAGTTTGGCCAAACCGTTTGCCAACACGTTTGGCACTATTCACAGCATACAAAAAAATTTGACTGTTTTGAGTATAAATGAATCATATCGCTTGAATATGAGTATATTAACTTCATTAGTTATTCTTATGATGTAAAATGACACTTATATAAGTTGTATAAATGTACGAATACTATGGAAAGTAATCCATGTTGGTAAATGTTGCTTATTGAATTTTCAATAACTCACATTGCATTTTATGCCTACCATATTCGACATTGATAGTGATTTAGAGACGACGAATTTTGGACATGAAGGTGAAAAGTTATTTAGTACGAATTGACTAAAGGATTGAAGAACCAGGTGGGCTGTGCACTATAATGTTTGAACTTTTTTATGTAAAATATTGTATTGGAATTAAGAGTGCATACAATCCCCTTTATTTTAAACTTTATAAAACATATTTGTTTTGTAAAATTTGTATCGATTGAATTTGAAGTATTGTGATGAATGTTTTAATAAATTAGTTTTAAATTTATATTTTCTAAAAATTAAAAATGATTTCCAAGTTTGATTGTCATTTTTTTGGAGGAAAAAGGATTAATATTTATGAATGGTAGTCAAATTTGGGGGTCACAGTTTTAATGGGGTTTGCTTTTAAAACTATGTTCTTAGGAACTATGTGTGATAAGAGCCATTATGACTGGCTTGTTTGTGAAACAATAAATGTTGATGGTTTGTATGAGTGAATGACAATTGATATGTCTTACGTTATGATGAATAGAACTAAAATGATGTTTGTGTGTTATATGTCCCCTTGAGGGAAGCGTGAATATGCATGTGCACATTATGAGTGTTTTGATTTGGTTATGATGATGAACTCGTAAGAGTTATTAATAATGTATGTAATGGTTGATGCCACGAGATGGCTATGTGAAAATGTGTGCATATTCATGATAATATGAAAATATCGAATGCATGGTATGGATGCATATGGTACGATGGACATTTTGTATGGCTTGAGAATGCTTGACTTGCATTTATTAATGATGAGATTGTGCATAGATTGGAATGCATGATTGATATTCATTCATGACATTCAGAACATTTGCATGAGCACATTTGTATGTTCATGCCTTGAAAAGATAAAAAGGTGTAATAGCCCAAAGAGAAAAGGAAAAAGGGGGGTTTGCCCGAATTTGAGAACACAATAGCAAGTGTCTCTTGTTGTTACGTTTGAGAGGGGAACGTCCCTTAGTGCTATTTGATGCTGAGCGATAGCTCGAAGGGAAAAGCGGGCAAGAGCTCGACTTATGTGACTAAAAAGGGGGTTTTTGCCCAAGAATTGAGAGCACAAGAGCTTGACTCTTGATGATACATTTGAGAGGGATGTGTCCCTAGTGTTTATGCCGAGCGTGAGCTCGATGGAAAAAGCAGGTGAGTGCTCGACTTATGTGTAAAGAGGGGCTGGTGTTCATATGCGCGCAATGAGAGTGGACTCTCTCATGATTTGAGACAGTAGTGATCGAGTGAACTCTCTCTCTGACTGTGGTTGAGGGTCCGAAGCACATCATTTGTGTGTGAAATGCATTAGCATTTCATTCTCATTTATGTGGCATTCATTGCATACATGACATCGATTGCATGGAAATTAACGTGGGTGTTATGGCTATGATATGAGCATGAATTGTAAATGAATCACCATGTGCTCTTGTATGAGTTAGATGGAATGCGTGTAATCTTGTAAGGTTAGGTATGTTGAGTTTCCTACATGCATTAGACTCAATAGAAGTGGAATAAAACATCAAAAACATGTGAAAACAGTAACTACCACTTTAGAATACAGTAAAGTGACCTTTATGACACCAAGAAAGAACGCCAGTCATGGTTCCTCTACAGTAATAACACACAGATTAGTGAATAAGTGTACTACCAAGAAAGAGAATAACGTACCACCTCATTTTGGTCAATTCAGATGAGATTTCTTGTGAGGGTTAAGGCACACGATGAGCACCACTATAGATCATCCCTAAATCTCACTTCTCTTGTCTAAGAAAAACCCAAAAACTCTCTTAGTTTTTAGGTGGAAGCTACGACAATGGGGAGTGTATGAGGGACAGCTAGTGTTGTCTGAAAATCACAAGGTTTCTCATCCTTTTATAGACAAGAGTTTTGGACTTTGATAAGGCTTTTGAAATTTAAAATCCTCTTTTAAAAATCCCTCATTGCCATATATATAATGTAGATAATTATGAGATTTTAATCTTTTAATTATCCTACATTAACCATGTCTTAATTTAAGACATACTTCCTAAATTCTCTCTCTCTTTATTTCTTACACATTTTCACTTAAGACATCATATTTAATAAATAATCTTTGTCTTAAATTCATGTAAGAAATATTATTTCTCATCCATCTTGGGCCCATTACCAAAACTGACCCAAATGCCCAATACAGCCAAATAATTGGATTTTGACCTAAGGTGAAATACCGAAATTACCCTTTTACGTTTTTTGCCATCCATGTGAGATTTGTAGGCCTATTTAATAAAGGTAATGAGTTTAATAACTCGTAAATCATAGGCGGTCTCTAGTAAGACACTATGATCACCCTAAATTAAATAGCTAATGACCGGTGTCAATAGCACTACTACAATTCAAATAAATCTCTTGACCTTCGATATCTTGATTAGCATAAGGCATGTCGCTAACACTCTTATTTAGTGCTTAATCAATTTTCTTGATCTCTATGACAAAATTCATAAGTTCAAATAAATGACTTAATCATTTCATTCGGGCTGCAGTCACACTCTTCCCAATATTGTCTATCAAGCGACTAGTGATATTATCTCTCATAGAGAGGGTCAATCGCTTCACTTCACTCCTGCTCTTACTTATGATTCGTAGCATACCCTATCATACCCATACTTGTCAACCTTTTACGACCACATTAGGCGTATGTCAAAGTACACTAAAACTCACAATAAGAGACATAGCGATTTTCAGTCTAAGGATAGTATTTGACATTGCAAATAGTGATCGCTCTCCAATTACAATGCTCTACATTATACTTATGCACTTTGCTAGATACCCCGAATATCTATGATCCGTAGAACATGATCATCTACAAAGTACATACTAGTCTTAATTCATTTCTATTCCCATAGAAACAAGTGAGTAGGGACATTTAGAATGTTAATCTCAAAACTTCTAGGTTCTACTATGAAGGTCCTCAACCTTGATACCTCAAGCGCTTAATTAATATTCTTCGATATTTTATCAAACACATACCACAGGTCAATACATGATATGATGAAATAATGCCTCATAATTTTATTACTCAATAATAAAAGTTACAGACAATGGATTGGGCTAGGGCTTACACTAACAATCTCCCACTAGCACTAGTCCCAATCAGACAAAACCCTAAGACCAAAAGACCAAACATGAAGCTCATTCTTCGGACCTACCAATTGCTTGGTCAAGGGATCTGCAACATTGTCTTCACCTAGAACCTTGATCATCTTCACATCTCATCTATCGATGATCTCTCGAATGAGATGGAACTTCTTGAGTATGTGTTTGGATTGGTGGTGATTTCGGGGCTCATTGGCCTGTGCTATAGCCCTATTATTTTCACACAAAAGTTCCAAGGGATCTAGGATAGATGGTATGACTCCTAGTCCTGAAATGAGCTTTTTTATCCAAACAGCTTTCTTAGCTTCCTCAGATGCTGTTATATACTCAGCTTCTCTAGTAAATTCTGCCACTATGCTTTGTTTAGGGCTCCTCCAGCTGACAGCCCCTCCATTCAACATGAAAATGTATCCCAATTGCGCTCTTGAATTGTCCTTGCTTGTCGGGGTCACAACATCAGTGTATCCTATAACACTGAGCTCCTCTTGGCCTCCATACACTAAGAATAAATCTTTAGTCCTTCTTAAGTACTTAAGAATTGTCTTAACTGCAGACCAGTGGATCTATCCAGGATCCTGCTGGAATCTACTAATTATACTCAGTGCATAAGCAACATCCAACCTAGTACATAGCATTGCAAACATAATAGATCCTATAGCTGATGCATATGGGATTCTATTCATACATTCTCTCTCTTCTTTAGAGGATGGGCAATCTTTCTTAGAGAGAACTACCCCTTGTTATAAGGGCAACAATCCCTTCTTGGATTGTTCCATACTAAACTGCCTCAGTATCTTATCTATGTACTTTTCTTGACTTAGTCCCAAGAGACACTGCGATCTATCTCTATGGATTCCTATACCAAGTATAACCTCGGCTTCCCCTAAGTCTTTCATTGAGAAACATGTATTCAGCCATTGTTTCACTTGTTGCAATGCTGAAACGTTGTTTCCAATAAGCAGGATGTCATGGACATACAATACAAGGAACACAACTTATGATATACACAAGGCTCATCATCATTCTTGGTGAATCCAAACTCCTTAATGCATTCATCAAAATGAATAATCCAACTTCGGGAAGCTTTCTTAAGTCCATAAATGGACTTCTTAAGCTTGCATACCCTACTGGGATATTTTGGATAAAAAAATGCCTCAGGTTGTTTCATCTAAACATCCTCGAGGAGGTTTTTGTTCAAGAAAGCCGTTTTGACATACATTTGCCATATCTCAAAGTCTAAGCATGCAGCTATGGCAAACAATATCCTAATGGATTTTGCTACTGGTGAGAATGTTTCATCATAGTCGATACCATTAACTTGTTTGAAACCTTTTGCCACTAGCCTACCTTTGAAGATACCTCCTGCCTTCTCTTTGAAAATCCATTTGCATTCAATTACCTTAGCACCTTCCGGTGGATCAATCAAGTCCCAAACTTGATTATCATACATTAATTGCATCTCAGATTTCATGGCCTTTTGCCATTTTTCTAAATTGGGATTCTCTAAGGCCTTTTGGTAAGAATCAGGTTCATCATGATCAACGATCGTGATATCCTGTTCGTCAGTCACAATGAACCTATACCTATCGAGTTCATGACATATCCTACCTGATCTTCTAGGAACTTGTATAATGGGCTCTTGTTCCACTTCTTGTGGATTTGAGTCCATCTCCTCACTATCCTATTCAGGAATTTGTGCATCTACATCCTCTTGTACAACTTTGAGTTGTACACCACTCCCACTGTTTCCTTTAAGAATGAATTATTTTTCTAGAAACACAGTGGTTCGAGCAACATAGACTTTGTTTTTGCTAGGATTGTAGAAATAGTATCCTTTTGTCTCTTTAGAATACTCCACAAACAATCATTTATCTATCTTGGATGAAAGTTTGTCCGATGTTAACCTTCTAACATAGGCTTCACATTCCCAGATCTTTAGAAAAGAAAAGTTGGGTTTTTGCCCAGTCCATATCTGATATGGTGTCTTTTCGACTACTTTAATAAGAGACTTGTTCAGCAGAAAAACTGCAGTCTCTATGGCATAACCCAAAAATGATATCGGGAGACCAGTTTGACTCATCGTCGACCTAACCTTGTCTAACAAGGTTCGGTTCCTCCTTTCAGACACACCATTCCACTGAGGTGTTCTCGAAGGTGTCAGCTGTGGTACTATACTACAATCTTGTAGATATTGGTCAAACTCTAGGCGGCTCATATACTCGTCACCTCGATCAGATAGAATACCTTTGATATGTGTACTGATAAATGTCATTCTATTCATATATTTTCTATATATTTTCACGGCATTTCTCTGGTTTTTAGGTGAATTTCGGCAAGATATCTGCGTAATTCTATTCATTGTTTATATCTTTAGGTCATTCACGGAGTTTGGAGCGGAAAAGGCAAAATATGGGTCCAAACGGAGCAAAAACCGAAGAAAATGAAGTGCCTGCAGTGAGAACTGCTCGTCCCACCCGGGAAGCCTTGTCGTTCGTCCCACCCGTTTCCAACGCGGCGTTTAGAACGGCCAAGCAGAATGGCCAACTGACCATTTCCAGTTGCCGTTCCCATTAAAACGGCCTGTAAGAACGGGTTCTGGTCGTTCCCAATGGCCGTTCCCAACTTATGGGTTCGAAAATAACCCTAGTATATAAGGGATTTTAAGACAAAAAGAGGGGTTAGACAGTTTTCAGAGCATAGAGCGACCAGGGAATCAACTGCAGAGCAGAGAGAAGCGGAGATTCAAGCTAGAGGCCTACCAAATTGAAGATTTCTATGCTCGATAGTTGACTTGTTGCTTTTGTAAGAATTCTAATGGGTTTGCTATCTGTTGAATGGATATCTTTAGTTCTGGTGGTTAACTTTTGTTTGAACATGAACTAAGTTGCTATGGATATCTAGATTAGATGAGTCCTATCATGGATTGCGATTTGTGACTTGATTTATTTGCATTTTTAATGAATTTTATTGGTATTCAATTATGGTTTGAATGTTTTACATGACTTTGCATGAATAGGTTGAGAAACCATCCTATAAATTAGGTCTCCCAAAATTGAGAGGAGTTGCCTGCAATTCTAGAGATAGAATTACAGAACTCCTCCGTATTGGTGTAATGTTAATAGAGGAACATATAAAACTTAATGCTGGATTATGGATTTTAGTCTAAAAGAGATTTTGGCTAATCAACTTGATCTTAGTTGTTACTTTCATCGAGAGGTATTTTAACAAATAATAGACATTCCCGCGGTTCCATATTCATTAATTACCCAAATTAATTGAGTTATAAAAGTATGAAATCATAGGAGGAGTCGAGTCTAGGTATCTGTTCTTCTCCAATTAAATTAATCCACTTCGTTTTCTTTGTCATTGTTTTTCCTACTGTCAGCTGTTTAATTTAGTTTTAGCTTTAATAATTAGTCAATTTTACAACTCGAATTTGTTCTGGTTAGATAATAATTTAGATTTATAGTAGTAGTACTTGACTATCTTCGTGGGATCGACATCTGATACTCTGTAGCTATATTGCTAGTCGATAGATATACTGGCCTAGCGGGTTCTGGTAATAGTGTAGTGCAGAAATGTTGCATCAAGTTTTTGGCACCGTTGCCGGGGATGGTTCAATATTAGGAACTTAGTCTAATTATTACTTTAATCATTTTTTTATTTTTTTGATTATTGTTTGTGTTATTTTTATTTTGTTTCTTTTTCTTTCCTTGGTTTTTACGCTTCGTTTTTGTTTCTTTTTTTTGTGTTATTGAAGGTTTACAGGTAGTTTATGACCAGGAGTGACAATTCCAACCTTGTCAAAACTGATCCTGAAATCGAACGCACAGTTCTTATTCGTCTTCGAAAACAATTATTGACAGAAGCCACAATTGATCTCAAAAGCGAGAGCGACACGAATTCGGAACATTCAGTTACTCAAGCCATGGGCGATCAAAATCGAAGGACAATGTTTGACTATGCTCGACCGGACATGACAGGGACCACATCTAGCATAGTTCGACCAACAGTGGTAGCTAAAAACTTTGAGATTAAGCCAAATGCCATTCAGATGGTTCAACAATATGTGTAGTTTGATGGCTTACAGGATGAGGATCCCAATGCCCACCTTTCAAATTTCCTGGAAATCTGTGAAACCTTCAAGATTAATGGAGTTTCAAATGATGCCATCAGGTTGAGGTTTTTTCCCTTTTCTTTGAGGGTGCGTGCAAAACAATGGCTTAACTCTCTCCCACGAGGATTTATAGATACTTGGGATGTTTTGGCTGAACGGTTCTTGGCAAAATATTTTCCTCCTGCCAAGACAGCCAAACTTAGGAATGATATATCCCCTTATGCTCAATTGGAGTCAGAAACTTTGTATGACACTTTGGACAGATTTAAGGATTTACTACGAAGATGTCCACACCATGGATTGCCTACTTGCATGCAGGTTCAGACTTGTTACAGTGGTTTGAGTCCAGGAACTAGGCAGTCTATTAATGCAGCAACTAGTGGAACATTGAACAGTAAGACTCCAAAAGCAGCTTGGGAATTAATTGAGCAAATGGCAAGGAACAATTACCAATAGGGAGCCACCAGAGCTAAGCCACCAAAACAGCCAGGATTATATGATGTGGATGTAGTCACTGCTTTGGCTGCACAAGTTGTGGCGTTGTGTGAAAAAATTGACTATATTTCCATTCCTTCTTCTGGTTCCACTAATCATGTTTTAGAGGTAGCCAACCAAGAGGATAACTAGGATTCATAGGAGTGCAAAGGAGTACACAACTACTCAGGACAACAACACCAATATCAACAAAATAATCCTTATAGCCAGACTTATAATGCAGGTTGGCAGAACCATCCAAATTTTTCCTGCGGAGGAACACGAAAAAATTAACTTCCCAGTTTCTAACAACAACAGCAACAACCTCAGCAACAACAATCAGCACCGGCTGAGCGAAAACCAGGTTTGGAAGAAATTCTTTCAAAATTTATTCAAGTAGCTAATGTTCATATTTCTACAGTGGAAACCTTTACTCGCAACACTGAAGCCTCCATTCATAATTTGGAGAAACAATTGGGGCAATTGACGAAGGTAATCTCTGAGAGACAACTAGGTACTCTACCGAGTAATACAGAGATTAACCCTAGAGGGCATGTTCAGGCAATTACACTTCGGAGTGGTCGAGAACTCCCTAAGTTATCTGATACTGTTAAAAACACTTTTTCTAATACATCTGCACAGGTACCCATTGAGACCATTCCAATTGAAGAAGAGAAGGAAAAAGCTCCTCAACTGCCAAAAACCAAGGTTAAAGAGCCAGTACCAGAGTACAAACCAAAAATTCCATATCCGGCTAGGCTGAACAAAGAGCGTACAGACGCGCAATTCGGTAAATTCTCGACATTTTTAAATAATTACATATTAATATTCCTTTTGTCGAGGCTTTATCGCAGATGCCAAAGTATGAGAGGTTTCCAAAAGAACTGCTCTCCAATAAGCGAAAAAATCGAGATGGAGCGTAAAACACACTCGAAATTTGAAAACTCTTTCTGACCAACTTTACTTTTAACTGCCTTAGTCTTGTTGTTGGAATTTATTGCACCATGTTTACATTACAGTCTGAGTAATATTGCTTGTCTACAGTTGTTTAATAAGTGTTAGAACTTGCCTGGAATTGGTTTATACACACACACGGGATCGTCTCTGAATGCAATTTTGAATATGTTGTTAAGTCAAAATGTCTGTATTTAGCTTTTGGTCATTATAAGTTATGTCTTGTCTTTGAATTTATGCTTCTTGATTATAATTGAGACCATGTAGGAACTACATTGCTATGAGAAATTTATGTTTGCCTCATATTCTTCGATATAATTTTTGACTATTTGCTTGAGGACAAGCAAAGGCTTAAGTGTGGTGATGTTTGATAAATGTCATTCTATTCATATATTTTCTATATAATTTCACGGCATTTCTCTGGTTTTTAGGTGAACTTTGGCAAGATATCTGCGTAATTCTATTCATTTTTTATATCTTTATGTCATTCACGGAGTTTGGAGCGGAAAAGGCAAAATATGGGTCAAAACGGAGCGAAAACGGAAGAAATTGAAGTGCCTGCAATGAGAACTGCCAATTAGAACGGCTAACTGGCTGTTTCTAGCACTTTTTACGCTCAGAACGTTATCAAAACATGAAGTCTTGTCGTTCCTCCCACCCGTTTCCAACACGACGCTCAGAACGGCCAAGCAGAACGGCTAACAGGCCGTTTCCGGTGGCCGTTCCCATTAAAACGGCCTGTAAGAATGGGTTATGGCCATTCCCAACTTATGGGTTCGGAAATAACCCTAATATATAAAGGATTTTAAGACATAAAGAGGGGTTAGACATTTTTCAAAGCATAGGAGACCAGATGACCAATTGCAGAGCAGAGAGAAGCGGAGATTCAAGCCAGAGGCCTACCAGATTGAAGATTTCTCTGCTCGATAGTCGACTTGTTGCTTTTGTAAGAATTCTAATGGATTTGCTATCTGTTGAATGGATATCTCTAGTTTTGGTGGTTAACTTTAGTTTGAACATGGACTAAGTTGCTATGGATATCTAGATTAGACGAGTCCTATCATGGATTGCGATTTGTGACTTGATTTATTTGCAGTTTTAATGAATTTTATTGGTATTCAATTATGGTTTGAATGTTTTACATGACTTTGCATGAATAGGTTGAGAAACCATCCTGTAAATTAGGTCTCCCATAATTGAAAGGAGTTGCCTACAATTCTAGAGATAGAATTGCATAACTCCTCCGTATTGGTGTAATGCTAATAGAGGAAAGTAAGAAACTTCATGCTAGATTAGGGGTTTTAGTCTAAAAGGAATTTTGGCTAATCAACTTGATCTTAGTTGTTAATCTAATCGAGAGATATTTTAGCAAAGATTAGACATTCCCGCAGTTCCGAATTCATTAATTCGCAAATTAATTGAGTTATAAAAGTATGAAATCAACATAGGAGTCGAGTCTAGGTATCTGTTTTTCCTAAATTGAATTAATCCACTTCATTTTCTTTGTCATTCTTTTTCCAACTGTCAACTGTTTAATTTAGTTTTAGTTTTAATAATTCGTCAATTTTACAACCTCAGCAATAACAATCAGCTCCGGCTGAGCGAAAACCAGGTTTGGAAGAAATTCTTTCAAAATTTATTCAAGGAGCTGATGTTCGTATTTCTGCAGTGAAAACCTCTACTCACAACGCTGAAGCCTCCATTCATAATTTGGACAAACAAGTGGGACAATTGGTGAAGGTAATCTCTGAGAGACAACCAGGTACTCTGCCGAGTAATATAGAGATTAACCCTAGAGAGCACGTTAAGGCAATTACACTCTGGAGTGGTCGAGAACTCCCTAAGTTATCTGATATTGTTAAAAACACTTCTTCTAATACATCTGCACAGGTACCCACTGAGGCCATTCCAATTGGGGAAGAGAAGGAAAAAGCTCCTCAACTGCCAGAAACCAAGGTTAAAGAGCCAGTACCGGAGTAAAAACCAAAAATTTCATATCCGGCTAGATTGAACAAAGAGCGTTGAGACGCACAATTCGGTAAATTTCTCGACATTTTTAAACAATTACATATTAATATTCCTTTTGTCGAGGCTTTATCACAGATGCAAAAATTGGAAGAAATATCCACTGTTTCTCTGAGTGAGGAGTGTTCTGCATTTCGACAGAACAAATTGCCACAAAACATACAGAATCCAGGGAGTTTTGCTATTCCTTGCTCTTTTGGTAGTTTAGTGTGTGAGAAAGCCTTAGCTGATTTAGGAGCCAATATTAATTTAATCCCGTATAAAATGTTCAAACAGCTAGGCTTAGGTGAACCATTGCCTACTAGGATGAGTTTACAGTTGGTTGATAGATCTATTAGGTTGCCTAAAGGTAAGGTTGAGGATGTTTTGGTGAGAGTAGATAAATTCATATTTCGTGTGGATTTTATTATTTTAGATATGGATGAGGATGTTGAGGTACCATTAATTTTAGATCGTCCATTTTTAGCCATTGCTAGGGCTATTATTGATGTTAGTGACGGTAAGTTGGTTTTGAGAGTTGGCCAGGAAGAAGTCACTTTTCTTATCTCAAAATCCTTATGACACTCTATAAATCAGGATGACCAATGTTATTTTATTAATTCCTCTCAACCATCTTTATCCAATTTTTTGCAGGAATTAATTTTTACAGATCCACTGGAGCGTTGTTTGGTACAAGGGAAAAATGCATAACAGAATGATCTTCAGATTTCTGAGAAGATTGCACATCTCGAGGGCTCAGAATTTACCAAACGCAAACAAAAATTTGAGGGGCTTGATCGCAGTAATGTGCAGAGATTGAAAACATCACTTGAGGACTAGTTCTTGAACTCAAGATGCTGCTAGATCATTTAGAGTACGCTTTCTTAGCCCCAGATAATAAAATGTCAGTAATTATTTTAGCTATTTTGCAGGATGAACAAAAAGAACAGTTACTGACAGTACTCCGAGAACATAAGAGGGCTTTGCCTTGGAAAATATCAGACATAAGAGGAATTGATTCATCTTTTTGTACACGCAAGATCCTCATGAAGGATGAGTTCAAGTCAGTCGTCCAACCATAACGCGAACTAAACCGAAAGATGAAAGAAGTAGTGAGAACCGAGGTAACTAAATTGCTTGATGCAGGTCTCTTTTATCCAATCTCAGATAATGTATGAGTTAGTCCAGTACAGGTAGTCCCGAATAAAGGAGGAATGGCAGTGGTGACAAATGAGAAGAATGAGTTATTCCAACTCGAACTGTCACTGGCTGGCGTGTATGCATAGACTACCACAGATTGAATGATGCCACAATGAAGGACCATTTTCTGCTACCATTCGTCGACCAGATGCTCAAAAGGTTAGCCAGTCATTCTTTTTATCGTTTTCTTGATTGTTTATATGGTTATATTTAGATCTCTATTGCACTAGAAGATCAGGAGAAGACGACATTCACATGCCCCTATGGTATCTTTGCATATAGGAGAATTCCGTTTGGATTGTGTAACGCGCTAGCTACTTTCCAGAGATGTATGATGGCAATCTTCGACAATCTCGTCGAAGACATAATAGAGGTATTTATGGATGACTTCTCTGTGTCTGGTGATTCATTTGAATAGTGTCTGACATGAAGCGTGTTTTGAAACATTGTGAGGACACCAATTTAGTGCTGAATTGGGAGAAATGTCACTTTATGGTCACCGATGACATTGTCCTAGGACATAAGATCTCTGGTCAGGGGATTGAGGTAGATAAAGCTAAGATTGAAAGCATTCAAAATCTACCACCCTCGACTTTCGTTAAGGCAGTTCGGAGATTCTTAGGACATAAAGATGTTTTATAAAAGATTTTTCTAAAATAACTCGGCCAATGACACAGTTACTCGAAAAGGACGTTGTTTTTTATTTTAATGAAGGTTGTTTGTTCGCTTTCGAGTTACTGAAAAATAAATTGATCCATGCTCCTATTTTAGTATCATTGGAGTCTTCCTTTTGAGCTGATGTGTGATGCTAGTGATTTTGCCATTGGCGCTATTCTAGGACAGCAAACACACTTTCAACCTATTTATTATGCTACCAAGACACTAAATGAAAATCAAATTCATTACACCACCACAGACGAAGAACTATTAGCTGTTGTATTTGCATTTGATAAGTTCCACTCTTATCTCATACTTTTCAAGGTTATTATTTTTACTGATCACTCTGCTTTGAGATATTTGTTGAATAAGACAGATACAAAGCCAAGGCTAATAAGGTGGATCCTATTACTCCAAGAATTTGATTTGGAAATCTGGGATAAAAAGGGAGTAAAGAATGTAGCGACAGATCACATGCCTAGACTAAAAGGGGTTACTGACAATCCCAAAGCAAAACTGTCGTTAAATGATTCTTTTCTAGATGAGGACTTATTCGAACTGGCTGAGGTAATGATTCAAACTCCATGGTTTGCTGATATTACTAATTACCTTGCAGCTAATGTTCTTCACAAAGATCTCTCATTTCAGCAGAAGAAGAAATTCTTCTCTGATTTGAAATACTACTTCTGGGAAGAACAATTTTTGTTTCGTGTTTGCGCAGATCAGGTTATCCGGCGATGTGTTTCTGCCGTGGAAGGTTGGCAAATTCTAAACCACTACCATTCAGGACCTAGTGGTGGGCACTACAGTGTTAACCGCACAGCACAGAAAGTACTCGAGGCAGGTTTTTACCGGCCTTCTTTGTTCAAAGATGCGCAGAGGTATGTTTTTATTTGTGACAATTGTCAGCGATTAGGGAATATCTCTCGCCATAATAAAATGCCTTAGAATGCTATTGTTTTGTGTGAAGTATTTGATGTGTGGGGAATCGACTTTATGGGTCCATTCCCCACTTCTTATGGTAATAAATATGTTCTAGTTGTTGTGGACTACATCTCAAAATGGGTTGAGGCACAAGCCTTACCCACTATAGACACTAGAGTTTTTATTAAGTTTTTAAAGTCTTTGCTTTCTCTTTTTGGAGCACCTCGAGCAATCATAAGCGATGGAGGAACACATTTTTGTAACAACCATTTTTCCATAATCTTATACAAATATGGTGTTACTCATAGATTGTCCACTACCTATCATCCACAAACCAGTGGTCAGGTAGAGGTGACCAATCGAGAATTGAAAAGGATTTTGGAAAAGTCAGTAGAACATCACAGAAAAGACTGGTCAGTCAAACATAAGGATGCCTTTTGGGCTTATCACACTGTTTATAAATCTCCCATAGGTTTTACTCCCTTTAGTTTGGTTTATGGCAAGGCGTGTCACCTCCCAGTTGAACTAGAACATAGAGCATTTTGGGTTATAAGATCTGCAAATCTTGATTTGTCTGCTCCAGGTGAACACAGAAAGCTACAGTTGAATGAGTTGGAGGAATGGAGGATGGAGGCCTATGAGAATAGCAACTCTATAAGGAACGCTCTAAGCGTTACCATGATAGGCATCTCAAACCTAGAAGAACTTTTTCGTAGGCGACAACGTTCTTCTGTACAATTCCCGTCTGAGACTTTTTCCCAGGAAGCTGAAGTCAAGGTGGTCTGGTCCATTCAGGGTGACCCAAGTCTTTCCTTATGGAACTGTCGAGGTTTCACACCCCGACAAAGGTACGTTTAAGGTAAATGTTCATATATTAAAATTCTATCATGGAGAGGTTCTTTTGGATCTTGACAAAGATGTCGTCAACCTCGCTCCTCCGAAGCCTAGCTTAGTCTAGAGGTTACTGTCAAGTTCGGGATGTTAAACAAGCGCTACTTGGGAGGTAACCCAAGGATTAGAAGTATTTTCTTTCTGTCTTTATTTTTCTTTTTGTTTGTTTGTTTGTGTTTTGTGTCACAAGGTGCATATTTGGACTCGTAACAGGTATGCTTTTGACATTGCTGTGTTTTTGAAATTAATTTACTAGGTCAAAACGACCTCCAGAACAGTTACTGTAACCATTTTGGAAGCCGTTTCAACCTATCTGAATTCATAGTGAATGTGAAACAACGTTGAGAATGGCTTCCTTAAATTGGTCCCATGGTCGTTTCCCTTGGAACTGGTTCCAAAACGGGCACATAAATTGTTTCATTTCCTATTCTTTTCATACGCTTTGTCAAAACGGCCAGTTAAATCGTTTGCAATAGTAAATCAAATTTAGGCGCGAAAGGGTATTGAAACGAGAAATTAAACCGTTTCGTTACCCATTCTATAGAAAAAAAATCAAATCCTGCTTTTAAACGTAGAACGGCTAATCAAACGGTTGTGAAACCGTTCTGGTGGCCATTCCAGATATGTTGTAAGGCCCAATTTTTATAACGAGAACGGTCTTTAGAACGGTTTAAGATGTTGTTCTCATAGCTGTCCGGCGTCGTGGGGTCTTTAAAAAATGAGCAGAACCTTCACTTTCAAACATTTCAAAACATTTCAAAACCCTCTCAACTCGTTCCTCACTCGATTTTGCCCATTCCCAAGCCGTTTGCATTCATTTTGGTGCCAAAATTAAGGTTTGAACTTCATTTCTTTCCCTTTTCTCACTCCTCTCTTAGTTTTGTGCGTGTTTTGGTGAATTTATTGGGTGAAAACTCTAGGGTTTCATATTTTGTGGTTGCTTTTGAGTGGTTTAGGCTGAATAATACTTATTTTCATGTTTGAGAACAATTATCTATCATTCTTTGTGATTTTTGTTGGTGGAATCATATTTGGCCGAAATTATTAGGGGTTTTCCTTAGCTTTGCTTGAGCTTTGTGTAGCTTGATGGCGAATTGAGTTATTATAATGCTTAAGGATGCTCTAGGTGAATGAATTACGCTTGATTCCAGCTTTTTTTTGAACTGATGCATGAAGTATAACCGTTTCCATTTGATTTTAGCAGCCCTAAGGAATTTTATGTTAAATGCTAAATGTTGGTTGAGTTTCAAAGTGTGAAATTAAGGTTAACTGTGCATTGTTGACATTCTTAGTTGATGAATTTGTATGACTTGGTAATTTTGAGTTTTGTTAGAGAATGCCAATAGTGAACCTTGTTGTTTTCTTCCTTTGAAATGACGATTGGGCTATGCTGCAGTGAAAATGTGTGATTAATTTGATTGGGTTGCTTGGTTGAATGGCTAAATTATTGTCGTGTCTAATTGATTGGTTGTTTTCCTAACCCCTCTTCTCTTTGTTTTTGATTGCAGATGTCAGGTGCATGCCCTTCTCGCCGTGAGAGACCCACCCGAGATGCCCTAGAGATGTAGAGGATGTTGAGGTTACTACTCAGATGCTCAATTTCCCTGAGAAGCCACATTTTTAGAGGCATCTCAAGACCCTGATGGGAAAACTATTCTTTCCCATCCGACTATGAGGTTACTCTACAGGACCTCGGCCTCTACGAGGAGTACAGACAGTTGACCACTGTCAGAGGGTGGGATAGTTTCTTTGAGATTGACGAGCCCTCATACCAGGAGCTAACTTTGGAGTTCTCGGCGTTGTTCACTTTTACTAAGTTGGAGGAGGCAGCAGGTGACTATCCCTTAGTCAGTTTTAGGGTTGGAGGCATGACACACAGGATGAACATATCCAAGATTGGCTGTTGGATGGGTTATTGGAGAGAGTTGACATACTGGATAGATTTTAGTCCGGGAAGGTCCAAGGCTTCACAGATCCACTCTCACGCCCTGCACTACATCCATAGAGTGATTGCTACTACCTTATTCCCATAGAGGGAAAGCGCAGGTAATGTTACCTTTCAGGATTTGCTTTGCCTGTACAACATGGACAAGGGACTTCCAGTCAACATAGCCTATCTATTGACTAAGTCCCTTAGAGATCAACTCACACAGATGAGGATCATAGGGATATATTCAGGTCATTATGCCATTAAGATAGTGCATGAATCCATTGTTTCCATCGTCTTCCAGTGATGGCGACTATGGCCTCTGCTGAGTACTTGGACATAGGAGTTCTCTGATAGATGAGGCTAGTAGACAAAGTTCAGGTCGCTAGCGTCTGGCAGTACCGATTGAGGCAGGACGATGAGGATGAGCACCTCCAACAGAGGAGAAGGAGGAGCAGCCAGTTGAGGTGTCTGTCCCAGAGGCACTAGTGCCACCGCCACAGTATCCTACTGGTCAGTTATACCAGCTCGACCAGATTAGTAACACCTTGGCCGCCATAGAGCAGCGACAGATTGCTATACAGAGGGAGCAAATGGCACAGGAAAGGCACATATACGCGCTGAAGCATAGAGTGGAGCATGTATTCCAGCATTTCCAGATCACACCACCTCCCTACACTCCTCCACCAGCCTATCAACCCTATTATGAGCTGTATCAGCAGTATTACCCACAACCACCTCGGAGAGACGATGACCAGTAGGGCGACGACTGACATGGCCGGGCCACAGATGTTACCTAGGATTTGATTTCTCCCTTTCACTTTTATTTTATTTTATTTTATTTTTTGTTTCTTTTTATTTTGTTATCTTTTATTTTTATTTTTCGGAACTCGTGTACTAAAGAATTGTATACTTAATGTCCATTATGTTTTCTTTTCTTCAGTTCTTTCTCTTAACGTCGACAAATCCAGCATTAAGAGTCTTCTGGAAACATCTCACTAACTAGCCTTTAGGAAAGTTTCTATCATTTTTCATTTTATTCACCCTTTATTTCATCCTATTTTTTTTATATACATTGAGGACAATGTATTGTTCTAAAAGTGTGGTGATGGGGGTTCATATCATCAAAAATGTTTTGTGTGTTAAATTGAATATCTAGCAATTTTTAGTTTCTGGTCAATGATGAGTTTATTTAGTCGAGTGCATCAGTTCAACTACATGATCATAACTAGTAATGGCCTTTAGAAAAATATGTGATCTTTTGATTCAAATAACTAGACATTTTTTTATTCTTAGTCGTATCTCTATTTTGAGCACGCCAAACTAATTTTGGGTGAGTTCTGGTTTTTATCCTACAACTGTTTACATTTAATAATATTTTTACTTTCTTGCAAATATTTGTGGCTAACGAAAAAATTTTCAGATTTATTAACAATGTGCAATGACATTGAGGTATGATTTTATTATGCTTTGAAATGTTCCATTGCTCGATTGAACCTAAACTCATAAGCAACAAAAACATTAAAAAAATGAATTTTTATGGAAGTTTATTTTGTTTATTTTGGTAAGGTTAAGACTCTATTCCTCTATATAGTATTATGAGTATGCAAAACACCTTTGTCACAACCTTCTTGAGTAACCTAGGACAATGACCAAAAATGGGTGGAGAAAGTGTTCTTGATGGGGAAAACAAGCAAGAATGTTGTGAAGAAAATGAGTTTGTAGCAATCGAGTAAGTGGAAAAAATCGAGATGAAGCATAAAATGCACTCGAATTTTGAGAAATCTTATTAACCAACTTTGCCTCTAACTGCTTTATTTTTACTGTTGGAATTTATTGCACCATATTTACATTACAGTTTTAGTAAGATTATTTGTCAACAGTTGTTTAATAAGTGTTGGAACTTATCCAGAATTGGTTTACACACACGGGGTCGTCTCTGAATGCATTTTTGAATATGTTGTTTGGTCAAAATATCTGTGTTTAGCTTTTGGTCATTATTAGTTATGCTTTATCTTTGAATTTATGCTTCTTGATTATATTTGAGACCTAATGGAAACTATAATGCTAGAGAAACCCATGCTTGTTTTCTTTCTCTTTGAGTATGATTTTTTATTATTTGCTTGAGGACAAGCAAAGGCTTAAGTGTGGTGATGTTTGATAAATGTCGTTTATATTTATTATTTGCTTGAGGACAAGCAAAAGCTTAAGTGTGGTGATGATTGACAAATGTCGTTTTATACATATATTTTATATCTATTTTCACGGCATTTCTCTGTTTTTAGACTAACTTCGGCAAGATATTTGCATAATTTCCATACTTTTCATATCTTTAGGTCACTCGTGGATTTTGGAGCGAAAAGGGCAAAATGTTGATCGAAACATAGCGAAATCGTGAAGAAATGCGATACGTGCAGGTCTAAACCACCATCAGAACGGCCACACTGGCCGTTCCAGTCACTGTTTCATTATAGAACGGCCTATGGAGCGGTTTCCATAGTCGTTCCCATTCCCATTTCCAACGACAAGCTGCATAGTTCAGGACCGAATGGTCCAACAAATGGGTTCCTGGCCGTTTGCAACTTACGGGATGCAGAAATAACCCTAGTATATAAAGGATTTTAAGAGACAAATATAGGGTTAAGCAGTTTTTAGAGCTTAGGTGACAAGAGACTCAAGTTCAGAGCAAAAGAAGCAAAAATTCGAGTAGGAGGACAACCAATTCGAAGATTCTTGTGCTAGATAGTTGAACTATTGATCTTGTAAGAGTTCCAATGGGTTTTCTGTCTTTTGCATGGATATCTTTAGTTTATTTGTTGAATTTAGTATGAACTAGATTTGTTATGGATATCTAGATTAGACGAATCCTATGATGAACTACAGCTTATGACTTGATTGATTTGTGGTTTTAATGAATTTAATTGAGATTCAATTGTGGTGTTGAATGTTCTTTATGACTTTGCATTGATAGGTTGAGAAATCTTCTTGCAAATTAGGTCTCCAATAATTGAAAGGATTTGCCTTTAATTCTAGAGATAGAATTATAGAACTCCTCCGTATTAGTGTAATGCTAATAGAGGAATGTTTGAAACTTAATGCTGGATTAGGAGTTTTAGTCTAAAAGTGATTTTGGCTAATCAACTTAGTCTTAGTTGTTAATCTAATCGAGAGATATTTTAGCAAAGAATAGACATTCCTGCGGTCCAGTGTTCATTAATTCCCAAATTAATTGAATTATATAAGTATGAATAGGAGGAGTTGAGTCTAGGTATCCACTTTTCTCCATTTGAATATATCCAATTCATTTGCATTGTTCTTGTTTTCTTGTTGTTAATTGCGTAATTTAGTTTTGTTAGTAATAATAATTTAATTTTCCAAACTCAGTATTGTTCCGGTTAGATAATAGTTTAGATTGATAATAGTAGTACTTGATTGTCCTCGTGGGATCGACATCTGATACTGCGTAGCTATATTACTATTCGACAGGTATTGTAACATCCTAAAAATACGTATAAATACTGTAGAAATACGTATAAATACGTAAAAATACGTATAAATTTTTCGCGAAAATAAAAATAAATAATTAAGAGGAAAATATAAATAATATTAAGAATATAAAAATCTGAAATATTAAAGTCGATCGTGAAAGTAAAACGACGATAAATTATATTTTTACGAAAGGAGGAATAGTAAATTTTCCGCGTTTCCCTAAATGAAAAATTGAGGAGAAATAAATAGTGGGAATATCAAGACAATTATATTTGGATATTGATTTTCGATAATTTCGAAATCAGAAATTTATTTGAAGTCGTGGTAAAATAAATTACAAAACAAAGTTGACTCAACACGACTTGAAATTTAAAATTTCAAGTCATGTCTTCCACTTCCACAACCAGATTCCCTTTTTCCCTCATTTTTTGGTTTCTCTTTCTTCTTCCCTCTCTCCTTCTTTCTCTCCTCTTCCTCTCCCGATTCCTCCCTCCTCCTCTCCAATTTCATTTTCCAAAACTTCCAACAATCATCTCTTAATCACAATCTGGAATTTGGAAGCTTGGAAATCCATTTAGGAGCTTGAACTTTGGTAAGTTTCTTGAAAAATTATGTGAATCCCGTA
>CANYCX013274677.1:0-12485 GCA_948193385.1 Breynia disticha f. nivosa | reverse complement strand
CTGGTGCTTACAGTCACAGTCAGGTTCACAAACTTTTTAATCCTGTTTTCTCTATGTTCCAAACTAAATGTATGAATGAATATAACTTATTTTTCCACTTTGTACATCAGGGAATTAAGGGATTGCGTGATACAATTGCCGTTGGCATTAATATTCTTTTATTTCTTATAACACTTAATTTTATTTTGTTTTTTAAGAGTTTTGAGTAAGATAATGGAGTTGAATCTAAACGACAATGAAGAAGCTATTCCATGTCCTTCGAGTTCTACTTCGGTTCATTTAACGAAATGAACTTGTTTTTAACATTATGACATTGTTGTTTATGCTACCATTATTCTATTATGGTGATGCTTATGACTTTTTATGTTGTTTGTAATTTGACTATTTATGGCTTTGTAAGGAAATTTTTATTTCACTTTTATTCGTGTTATGTCGTGTCATGTCGGGACGGGTCGTGTCAATCGTGTCAAGTAATTATATAATAATCGTGTCGTGTCGTGTTGGGTCGGGTTGTGTCGTCATTTAAACCTGTAATAAACAGGTTCACGTGTCAATGGGTAATTATATAATAATCATGTTAAACGTGTCATGTCGTGTCAACACGTTTAATAAACAGGTCGGTACGTGTTTGGAATTTTGACTCGTTTATTAATCTTGTCGTGTGTAAACGTACCAACAAGGTATGTCGACACGACACGAACACGACAAGTCAACACGTTTTGATAGCTCTACCAAGAGAACATAGGAAGATTAAATTCAAAAGCTCATGCAACATGGAGGTTGCCAGATTTGAATGAAAAAACTATCTGTGTTTACCACTCAAAATGAACTCTATAAATAAGAGATCTACAAATATAAAAAGGCACGCGAAAACTGCAATATTTGTGTTATTTTGCTTCTTGCTATCGGCCTTTAATTGTAAACACTTGTTTTTTTTAGTTTTTTTTTCTTACTTTTCAAACACTTGCAATGAAGAACAAGCCGGAATCAAACAAATATGTCTATGCTTTAATCTTCGTGTAATTTGTTAGTTATTAGCTTGTAATTATAGTCTTTTCTCCTAATAATTTAGTTTTATTTAATTTTCGGCTTTTCGTTTTCGATTCTCCATTAGTTTATTTAAACTTTTCCTTTTCATTTGTACTGGTTCGATTGGTTAATTTCGAAATACAACTAGTTAGATTTTAGATTTTTTCCAAAAAGTCCTAAATCTACAGGTAATTTCAAATCCATCGAACGAGTCAAATTTTCTCGTCACTAAGCCCTTGTTTGTTTTGTAGGAAATGGAAAGAAAAGAAAGGAAAGAAAATGTAATTTTGATGTTTCCATTGTTTGGAGATTTATTTGAACACAAGAAAGGAAAGGAAAAAAAGAGATCTGGGCCGAAAGTATTTCCTATTAACCCTCAATATGTTTTCCTTCCAATTTGGTGGGAAATAGAAGGAAATGAACTTATTCATCTTATGAGACAAAATTATCCTCTTCACCTCTCTATTTATTTTATTACCAATCAAGATATAATAGTAAAAAAAAATTTCTCTCTCATTATTTAAAAGATCTCCATTCTATTTCTATTAGATCAACCAAACACTAGAATAAAAAATAGATTTCTTTTCCATTCTTTTTTTTTCTATTGTTTAATTTACTTTTCTTTTAATTGCACACCAAACAAACAAACAGGGATAAACATTTCGAGCGCAAGGGTAAAGCATTTTTTTTTTTTCAAACAGGGATAAGAAGTGTTAGAATAGTTGGGTTCTGTTTGGATGATTGCACACTTTTACCTTTTTTTTTTTTGCAATAAAGGTAAAAACTGCTCAAGGTGAGTTGTCTTCCCATATCGAACTCTTATCAAACACGAAAGAGAAAAAATGCCATAAAACCTTCAATTTGCTTCCCTTCAGTTCCCTTCACACAAGACCTAGTTCTAAACAACCATTATCAAGACCAAAAAGGTAGTGAATGGCATCAACAACATTAACTCCATTTCTGAGCAAAATATACGACATAGTAGATGACCCATCAACCAACTCGGTGGTGTCGTGGAGTAACACAAACAATAGTTTTGTGGTGTGGAATGTGCCTGAATTCCAAAGTAAGCTTTTGCCCAATTTCTTCAAGCACAACAACTTCTCCAGCTTTGTCAGGCAATTAAACACTTACGTCAGTTTTCTCTATTTCCCTTCTTGCCCTTTTCATTTATTAATCCATTTTAATGGTGAGTTTTCCAGCTTTCTTCTTTTTTCAATCATCGGCTACTGCCTTATACTTTGGTTCTGTTGGAATTGATGATTGTTTCTCACTTGGGGTTTCTTTTTGCATTTATAGAATTCACTTGTTTGGATAGAAGCATAGGGAATTCAGAAAGGTGAAATATTATAATTGAAAACCTTCTACTGGTCTAGGTTCTTAATTAAGAGATTCAAATTGTGGCAGAGATTTGTGTTCAAGGCTTTGATCGACCAAGAATTTCAAATGGTTTGTTGTGTTGTTTGTATAGTTTGATGGAGTGGACGATGATCTATTATTTCCAACGTATTGTTGTAAAAGATGATACTGTTTTATTGATTTCTTTGTTTAAGTGTTATACGGAAGTTTCATACATAAATTGCTGGCTATTTGTGGTGGAATTTGCCCCGAATGTGCAGTAATCTATCCAGTTTTGTTTGATCTACCTTAATTTGGTGCTGATGCATTGTATTTTTGGCATTTGGAAAATGCTTGTTTGTAACATTTAGTGTTTGCTGCTGTAATTCTTTATCTGAATTCTGAACTTTTATCGACTTATATGAACTACTTGTATTGCCGTTTGGTTATGATTGTTAATTTATTATTTAAGTTTGCAACCTCAAATTTCTTCTATAGATTTCACTTTGTTGTGAGAATTTGATAAGAAAAGGAAGACCTATTTCAGTATTTCACAACTTGGTCAATCTCTTATATTGTGCTTAGGCTCTCTCACTTGTTCGTTCAATCCTATTTCTGTATTTGGCTTAGTTGTGAGCACAGTTTAACTTTGTTTTTGTAAAAAAAATACAAATTTTGACTATCACGTTATAATTTCCGTCCTCATTGATCTTGGATCAATTTGCCGTAAGCTAAAAATCTGCATCACAAGATTTGTTATTTCGTAGCATCAATTATTTGTCTATGGTGCTTTTTCTGCCTTTTAGGCCATGATGCTAAGCAATTCAGATGTCAATGTACCATTAGAAATTTCTGTTTTTTATTATTTTTTATCATTCTTGTACCATTTAGTTTGCTAAAGTAAAACTGGAAGAGTCGGTATAAATTTCATGATGCATCTCATTTAGAAAAGGCGATGGTCTTTCTAATTGTTTGTTTAGCCGTTTTATTGTTGCTCAAGTGACGTTTACTATGGGTCATGGTTCATTGCCCTCTCAACTTGGACTACTAAGTGTCGTCGTGTGAATGAAACATGTCAACATGTGTTTGACGCAATCCATCGTATGAGCTAGGAATCGATCAGTTAGGCAAGGACTGGTTCTTTAATTCTGTTTACTACCGCTATGTTTTCCAGTCCATTTCCTACCATTTTGGAAGAAAATAATTTGACTTCATGCTTTTTCTCCCTCTCATTATCATCCTGATCCATTACTTGTTTTGTGTAGGTATAGCATTCACATGTTCGTTTTAACTTCTTATGCTACTTAAACAGCCAGATTTCTCTTTCTTTTCTCCTTTAGCTTCCACTTTATCTTTTTCACATACTTGTGCGTTCAAAAATTGTTTGAAGATATACAATACTTCATGCATAAACACAATTTATATTAACCCATTCGCTGGAAACTTGCAGGTAAAATTGCTCGTCGTACGGCTATAATTGTCCAAATTTGGGTTTGCTTGGCAAAATAGCACCTGTGATAAATGTGTTCTTCTTGTGAAAGACTTATTTCTTATTTAGCCAGTCTAATCTGCTGATTGTAAGTTTCTCATAAAATGGTTTGGACTTGAATTTTAAAAATCTTTGTTGAAGTCATATGATTTTACCTTAGTATATTTATAGTATTGATTGATTTCACTTTCATTACCTTTCCTACTTGTTATAATTTTTCTTAAATAATTTTTTCTTCATGGTTTGTAGAGATTCTATGTTAAATGTCTTTTAACATTTTGAGTGCCATTTCCGCCCCTGATTTACCTTTGTGACTGTATTTTTATAATCTACACCAAATAAGCCAAATGCATTCAGGGTGAACTGAAAAGGGTGCATCTATAATCTTAGTTTTTCTATTTATAAAGTTGCAATTTTTCAAAAATTTTATATTCATCAGCACTCATGTTCTTGAAAATGACATGTGGTTTCTAATCTAAACGTCCCAATCTATGAGGTCTTCCTGTTGAAAATGGTGTGCATATAAACTTGAAATATTCACATTTTACCATTCAAATCCTTGCCTAGAATTCTTTTCAACTATTAACTTCTTTAATTTGTACTGGACTCAAAAGCTACAAGAATATAGTGCTTCTGATTGTCAATTGTTTCGTTCATAATCTTGAACTGTTAAAGCAGATTGTGGAGAACCTCTTGAACTTGATTTAAGTTGTTGCATGTGTTCATTGTTTACCCCCTTTCACACAGTCGTATTTGACGAAGTTAGTTGACGTTTGATGGCATGTTTAAAATATCAATACGCTCTCCATTCTCTATAACTTTTTAAATAATTCATAGATCATCTTTGAAGTTTATTTTGTGTTTTCATAAATGTGTTTATTAGAATTGCTGGTTGATAGGTATACAACTAGGCCTTCATAGAAATATTCTAATTAGCATTAACAATTTCAGAAATCACTTTTTCTGCAGTTTAGATGGAATTCATATATTATTGGACAGTCACAACTTGATCATCTTGTGTTCTTTAATTTACGTTAAGGGGTTATCTATAATTGTTTGTATTTTCTGTTGTAATGCATGTTATGGCTTTTATGTAATTTCTACCTTGTTGAAGCAGGGGTTTAGAAAGATTGATCCAGATCGCTTCGAATTTGCAAATGAGGGATTTTTAAGAGGACAAAAACACCTCTTAAAGGGTATATCTAGAAAAAAATCTGCTCATGTTCATAATAATCAATCAACTCAGGCTCAGAGCTCGTCAGTTAGATCGCATGCTGATGTTGGGAAGATTGGACTTGAGGAAGAGGTTGAAAGACTTAAGCAGGATAAAAGTGTTCTTATGCAGGAACTTGTTAGGCTACAGCAGCTGCAGCAATCTACAGATAGTCAGTTGCAAAATGTGGGACAACGTGTTCATTTGATGGAGCAGCGGCAGCAGCAGATGATGTCGTTCCTTGCGAAGGCCGTGCAGAGTCCTGGATTTTTAAATCAATTCATGCAGCAGTCAAATGAAAGTAGCAAGCTCATGTCTGCAACAAGTAAGAAAAGGAGACTTCCTGGGCATGAGGAAGAAAATTTGTCTTGCATGAACACAAGTCATTCCCCCAATGTGAAAACTGTCAAGTTCCATTCTTCAATAAATGAAGCTGCAAAAGCAATTCTCCAACAAATCCGGAAGATGAATACATCTTCAAGGCTGCATGCATCAGTGAAAAACAGTGGTCCATTGCTTCTTGAAAATCTTACTTCTTCATGTGCTTTAGAAGATAGTGGATTTTCTAGTCGGTCTTCCACAGTGATGCTTTCAGAGGTCCAGCCTACGCTTGAACCATCATTTTTTCCAGTTGAATCCAGGTTTTCTGTTGGTCTTGGTCATCCATCCAGTCTCATTTCTGAGGATCAATCTCTCATTTGTCCGGTGGTCGCGAATGATAGTGTTCCTGAGGTTCATGCACTAAACTCGGGACAAGATGCAGTAATGTCCAAGTTCACTGATATGCATGGAATTCTGCCAGAACACCCCTCTGGAATTCCTGAAGTTTCTTCTGCTCCAACATCATCAGCCCTAAAACCTATTGAAACCGATTCCATTTATTCTGACAAAGATGTGGCAATCTCAGTGGACGATATCCCCAGACTTCCTAGTATCAATGATGCGTTCTGGGAACAGTTCCTTACAACTGACCCAATCACAGGATACGGGGATGAAATTGATTCAAGCTCTCTAGAAAGCAGCATGACCGAGGATCAAGTGCAATCATGGCAAGAGAGTGGATGTGACAAGGTTCAAAACATGAATTACCTTTCAGAACAGATGGAGCTTCTTTCTTCAGAAAGCCAGAGGATGTGATCCAACCTATTGTACATACTTGTTCTTTTGCCCCAAGGTAAATCTCTACAGATTATGACTCACCTTTTATAAGAAATGCTTCATCTTCTCGCTTGATTGTTGCAATTTACTAATAATAACCATGTATATGTCCAGTATATTTCAAATGGCTAAAATGGAGACTTGATTACATGTAGCGCTCAGTACAAGCACAGCCTAGGATTTTATACATACGAGTTGGTAGATGTAGCTATTACATTGTGACATAAAGGAAAACCATCATTTTTCTTCTGTATCTGCAGAAAATGAGAGCATGGATAATCAAACGCTTTTGCTACAGTTTTCTCTATCTGATATTTTATTAACATTCATTCATTCATTCTCCCCTATCTGATTTTCTGGTCTCTGCAGCATGTTCTTACATACGCCTTTTCGCGACGCGTTTGTCATTTTGTACAGAGTAGCTGTTGAAGTGCTTAACTATCCTGAAGGTACAAAGAAGGATGAGAAGATTAAGTTGATAGAATGCGCAGACTCCTTATCATGTTTATGAATAATTTAGAGGTGGGAGATCCATTCCATCCATCCATATGATGTGGTAAACTAAACTAAACTAGGGTTTTGGGTTGATATATTTTGCAGCCTTGTGGAGAAGGAGGTGGTTGTAGTAGTAGTCAACACGAAAGATACAGATTTGGGGGAAGATTAATTCATTCTACATGGATTCCTCTGATCTGATCAGTTTTTCGTCCGATATATTCAACCCTGGTTTTTTTCCCTTTTGAATGCATTCCTTAGATGAGGTTTCATGCATGTGCATTTCACGGTACTGCAACTTAATGATGAATAAAAAATCAAATCGGCACAATAAATTCTACGAACTAAATTCAAAAAAAAAAAATCTGATTCTAGCTGAACCGATATTAAAATAGATGTTCAACTGACAGTAGTACCCACGCGATGTATTGACTGACGTGTTTTGTGATAATAATAATTTGTAAATTTGTTGTGGAATTATATTAAATAAAATTATTTATATTAAAATAATCTATCTATATAAATAAAATAAAGCTGAAACATTCAAATAAATCACAGCACAATATTTATTTTTTTAATTTTATAAAATTTTGAATTATTTTTAATTAAATTAAATTAATTACTGTTAGTTATGATAGGCTGTTGGATTCCCATAGTAAGTGCACACTTTTTGTGAAACGTTTCACATATTTGTGCTTACATAGACTGTTGGATTCCCATTATTGATTTCTAAGCTCAGAAAACATTTTGTCTCATCCATTGTCCTTTCTCTTAATCTCCCTCACAACCTCCTCCTAATTTCCTTCAAACTCCCCTCTGATTATGAGAAAACAAGTGGCTTCCTTTTGATTTCACCATCACAAGACTCTCCTGCCAATGTACTCTAGGAAAATTCTCCAAACTCTCTATTAATGTGCTTTATTAAATGGGTTTTGAGTCGAAACCCATGTCAGTTCCAAACAACGTCAAACTAGACCAAACAAAATCGTGCGGATTCGAACTATATCAGTTGTGATCTGATTTGGGACATTTATATTTTGTATTCGAAGCAAGCTGCAACTCGTCTTTGGTTCATGTAAGAAATCTGAAATTCTTATAGTAAGTTGAAATCAGGTAATCTGCACTTAGCCCATTCTTTTAGTTAGTTAATTCAGTTAAATATGTGTATATATATTTTTAATCTGGTTGAATGTGTTTTGAGTGGTTTGTGTTTGTGAATTTAAAGGTTATGATATTAATAGTTTGTTACAAGAACCTCAAAGTCATTGGTTGAAACCTTAGAAAGTGTTATTTATATTTTGAAATCATGATAATATCAAGTCACTCAAGAAGGCCCTCAAAGGCCTCCGGGGAATGTTTCTGAAATTTGGTGAGTTTTGATTGATCACAATATGTTTTTGTTGAGTAATTGTTGTGTTATGGAACAGGTGGATCTTTATTTCTGTTTAATAAGAGAGTGTTTAATAAGACGAACTTAGTTTGTATAAAAAGAAGGATGTGAGAACTGTTGGCGAAACCCATGAATGGCTTAAGGTTCTCGTTAATCTCGTGCTGCATTGCAATTTTTTATTTGAAGAGAAATTAATGGATGCGATTTGTGATTGTGTGATTAGGTTGGAAATGTTGAGGCTTTGAATTGTTATTATGTATATGGATGTGATTTGTTTGTTTGGGGAGGTGCTGAAGTAGGCTGAAGAGAAGTACGGATATACTAAGTTATAGAAGAATTTCAAAACATGAACTGGGGCAGTTTCAAACCTCTTTTAATTGATGACTCAGTCGATCATTTACATCCTATCTAGAGGAAACTTAAAGCTCACTTGAGTATGCTGCACTTTTGCTTGATTGATTTTGCTTGGTTTGGAATAGTGCATATTTATTGTTTCTGGATACTTTTGGCCCATGAAAGTCAATGGTGTATGAGCTATGGGGATTTGTTTTTGAAATGATCCTGCGATGACAGATGTGGAATATGAAGTGAAGCTTATTGTATTTGATGAAACAGAAGGAGTAAGTTCACCAAGTTATTGATTATAAGGGAATTAATAGTCTCAGATTATATAAGATTTCAAAAAAAAAATTCTCAGATTATATAATCTGAACACCAGCCATTGCAAATATAATCAATTCATTTTACAACAGTAACCATATGGTTAGTTATAGTTGTATGCTGATAGATAATTACAAATATAAATAGATGCATGTTTGATTTTTTATAATAGCTAGATTGTTATAAACTCAAAATGTAAACAAGATTAAATTGCAGGAGTAAAATTTAGGATTAAAATGTAACTATATATATTGCTGTGTGTTTCTTTCAAGTCGGGTAGTATTCTTGCAGAAGGCTTCAAATATGGATTCAATTAAGCAATGGCGTGTAATTTATGAGTTGATAATCTTAAGCGTGTTTTCTAGAGACGTTTCTATGCATGAATAATAATTCCAATGCAAATTGATAAGACCAATTAGTCGGATAATTTAAACATGACATGAGAATAGATATGTAGTGAAATTAATTTATTTATTTTATGTTAATTATTGTAATTAGGAATTTTAAATATTAGAATATTATTTTTTTTTTCTTGTGTTCATTATTTATTTAATTCTTCAGTCTCCTCATAATAACAATTCTTTTAAGCTCTCAATTTAAGTCATACACCAAAATAATTATAAAATTTAATTAAAATAATTAATTAAATTTTAAATTATTTTAATTAATTTATTGATATTTTACTAATTATTTTAATTAATAATTTCTGGGAGTTTTAGAATAATTTTTAGGTTGTCTCTTCACTATCTATTTAGCACATTTATATATGGCTAGGGCTTTATAGTATCTTGAAAAAATAATATAGTCCGCACGAGTGCGGTTTTTTAACTAGTGAATAAATAAGTAAACATATCGAAGATTAGAATAAAATTATGATTTTTAGTATTTCTATATGAATAGCGAATGATTTTTTTAGAGTATACAATCGGAGGACGATGGTGAAGGAAAGACTGCTATAATAAAATTACATTAAAGTGAAATAGTATACATTTTATGTAAGTTGTCTTGTTTGAATATTAGTGACAAATTCAGTCTAGCTTTAACAACAAAATACTTTACCTTCAAGCTGTGCTTTTTTATTGTATAAATTATATGGAACATAAACAAATTTTTTTTTTGTCAATTCTGTCCATAGATGCCATAACGATGCAATCATATACCTAAATGACATTTAATAAAATATTTACTATTAAATATTATATGAAAAAATAGTAAATAATCAATATTATTATAACATACAAAAATTTACCTCATTCAAATTATTCAGCTCGTCAATATTTTTTTTAGATCTATTCTCAACCAATCAGAAGCACTTAACTGTGATTTTGATGATAACATCTCCACATTTATAGATCGTTTTCTAAGACTGTAAAATATTTATTATTTAAAAAATAAAATTAATATTATAATAACCTTTTCTTCAATTTAACAACTTCAGTGTCACGATAATTAAACACCAATTTGGAACAAATCATGCTACTATTGACAAAAATATGACCTAATTGGAGTAAAAATATATTAATTAAAAAAATCTCGATGTTATAATAAATAATAAATAATTTAATTCATAAAAAATTTACCATTAAAATTATTGATTTTGACACTTGTTAGAATCATGATTATGGGGTTCTTATTAGCACCGACATAAGATTCCAGCAGATCAGCAAATTCTCCCAATAATGTGCAATCCAAAATAATTTTTTCTGAAAAATAACATAAAAAATTATAAAATAAATATATAATAAAAAGAATAAAAAAAATAACATGATTAAATTTATAAAATTTACTCTTAATCTTCAACTTGAAGTTTCAACCTTTTGGTTGTTTTACTACTGTTAGAAGATGTGATTATATCTCCAACAGCAGTTACAATTCTAATCACATCTAATAAAAAAAGAATGTATGATAATTGATGATAAAAAAAATATTCATATATATAAATTAAAATTATTTTACCAAATGAATAACAATCATTGGACATTCCATCCGTTGAATATCATTAAAATGTTCAAAACAAAAAAAATTCTCTCATGATAGAAGGATTGTCAGTCACTTTGTGAACCACTGATGTCCGCTCAAATAGAATGACGTAATAATCTTTTGTAGCCATGTAATTACCACCATTTAAAACGACATTGAATTTGGTCATCGAATAACAATGACCGTCCTTTATTTCATTTTCATTTTTAAACTTTGCTAAAGTTGCTGTATTTTTAATGGTGGCTTAAATAGTGAAATCTCGCATTTAAAAAAAAAGAAAAAAAATTATTATTATAAAAAGAAATTAAAAATGAGTATTATGCTTATAAATGACATATTAATAAATATAATTTACCTCATTATCTATAAGTATCATGCTAATCTCAAATGTTGAGCTATTATTTTAAATGGAGCACTCTTCCACAAATTCAAAAACTCCAATTTTAACTTCTTCATTTGATGCATTCAATTCTCTAAGAGGAGCATATTCTTTAATCGTTGACATCCTACAAAAAAATATACATTAATTTCATCGTATATATAACATCAAAAGTTTTGTATAAAACCGTAGCAAAGGAAATAAAAAAAGAAGTTTGACAGCAATTTTTGGATCCGTTAATAATCAATCAAACAATAAAATCGTAGCAAAGGAAATAAAAAACTAATAATTATGCAATATAAATAGTAACAAGTTTTCATTTATGAAAATGTCCAGGTATATTTGTTCATTTCTGTTTTTACTAGTTTTAAGTTTTGAAATTATGAAAATGTCATTTTAATTTAATTGTGCAGGAGTCAAATAGTGTCAAACCATCATTAAAACGTGACGCATTAAAAGTCGTACACTTTTCAAACCCTGATTTGACGGCTGTTGATTACAGACAATTTGTTTCCATAACACATATCTTAAACATCGTTTTATTTCCTCTCTCTCTCCTCAAAACAAAATTGAACTTTTTGTATTTGTGTATTTTTTCTGAAGCTTTTCATCATCGTTTTCTCTCAATTCTTAAAGGTTTATGTTAAAGTTTTGTTTTTTTTATTAAAGTCTATGGGTTTTGTGATATCCTTTAGTTCTTCTATTTTGTTGTTCTAATGTGCATTTTCTGTTTTTTAAGAGATTTTCATGTTTTACAGCCAAAATCATTCAAAAAATCCTTTATATATATATATATTTTAGGTTGTTAACGTTCTACATAAATGAATATATATATTATTTTGTTCATGTTTGTTTAATGTTTGGTTAATGGTAGGGTTTATGAAGTTTTTGTTTAGATTATTAGTTTCTAGGTTATGGAACAGTTTGTTTTATGAAATTGGCTCCTCTTTATACTTTCATGTTCATATGTTGACTGACGCTTGTAAACATAGTTGACTAGTTTTCATTTTATAGGTTTTTATGTTTTTTGGGTTGATGATGAGTTTATCGGTTCTGGAGGGTTTTGTATATGAAATATGTTCAATTTTGTTCTTTCATGTTTAGGTTTGGAATGTAGCCATTGATGCTGCATAGTTTTCAGTTTGAAAAAATAGAATTCAAACTGACTAAGTAAATAACAATAAAAAACAAAACAGACTATGTTCATATAATCGACTGAAAATTCTAGAATTTTAATGAACAACATAAAACAAAAATGAATATTGTTCTTGAACATTTTCAATATGATTTCCAGCAAATGAGAAACCTTGTGTTACTTTTCATGCGTTATTCAATGACATCAACATTAAAAAAA